>SNQJ01S0029388.1:105711-121675 GCA_010110895.2 Picea sitchensis | reverse complement strand
TCCATTAGACACAAACTCAATCCTAAGGCCAACTAAGGAGAAAAAACAACACACCTAATTAATCTAGGAGTCAAGCATGCAAACAAACCTTCTCACAAAGAAGCGCTAGTTGGTGATGGAATCCAACATCAGAGAATCGATGCATGAAGGGGATGAGTTTCGACGGGTGGGAAAGTTACGTTGACAACATGCTTAACGAACTAATGCCCTAGTGAAAGTTACATCACCAAGCAGTGGGAAACCCTCCAAGGAGTCCGAGTGAGTCTAGCCAACATCGATCCCAAGTACAACACCACCTTCCCTATGTTATCACCTTGTGTAGAAAGTATAAAATATTGTGGCCTCTATGGTACCACCTACTATACCAAAGCAGAGGGGGAACAGTCGACAATCGACACCAATACCAACAAAGCAGGGTTGATTACTTTGAGGGCCCCAATGCGACCTTGTGATTGACCCTTGTGTTAGAAGGGCTTCCCAAAGTCAATGATATAGAAATTGGATTTCACTCCCTAACTCAAGGATTTATGTTTCTGTAGAAACTTTGGAAATTTATTCTCACAATCCTATTCCAAATCTCTACACCTAAGCTAAGATGGGTTTGAAGAGCCCTAGAAAAGTTGCTAGATAAATTTTAATTAGCACTTGATTTTAGGCTGTTGTTACTCAAAGGAGTGGTCATGACAGTGATGGTGTTTTGAATCGACTCTTTAAACCATGCAAGAGGAAAATGAAATGCTAGAAATTCAACTTCGATTAAAACTAGCTATGGGAAGGAGCAAGAGGTTTTAAGCAAAGAAATAATTTCTTGATAGATTACTATGTGTGCAGTACTGCAAAATGACCCAAATTTTAAAAATACCATGCAAATTCCATAGTTCACTTAGTACACATATACAACATTGAATCAAATGTCACCATTTATAACATAGTAAAATTTTATGATTATAGAGACCACCATACACATCTTGAATACTCATAAGGATCACGGGGTCTTCACCTTGATGATACAACATCCATGCAACATACATCCCACTTTTTCACACAACTCTATCCATTCCTACATTATGCATTATCCAACTTCCATTGCTTGAAGAGGTGGAAGAACTAGAAGGGGATGAATCTTATAGACCAAAAGACTCCCAATGGGGATGTGTGGTTCAATCCTAAATGGACCAATAATAAAGAATGTTCTCTTTAATGGTTTTTTTATTTATTTATGATAAATTTTAGTGCTCTAAGATATAGTTTTACAGGGTTTAAGGCCTTCAAAAAAACCTCCTTTGCAAGTTTGGCCAAAATCCTATTATTTTTCCTTAGAAATTTTTATGCATGCAGAGCTAAGAATGTAGTGAAGGCAATTTCATATATTTTCACTTTGCACTTTGAATCTACAAGAAAAAGGATAAGGAAAAAGGGTGACATGATGTAAAGGCTACGGGGAAGGCTAATGCACATAGCAAAAATCACATAAAAAGTAAGGGGCTATGTTAAGTGCAAAGGAATGTGAAGTGGAGTGTTGATGTGGAGCTATATACCAATGTGGATGCAAAGGTATAGACTATGGGGTTTGAAAGCAAAAAGGAATTCCCTCCACACTTCACATTAGTACTACTGTGGGGTAACAATAAGCTTGGTGACTAGGAGGAAGTACAACTACACCCTTTGCAATGTGGTTGCATGAAAACTAACAACTATGGATGTACATATATGGATGTGGCTCAATCCAATTCATATACATGCCAGGTACCATTCATGTACATGCTCAATCCAAGTCATGTACATGCTCAATCCAAGTTGAAGAATAAGATAAGAATAACATTCTCCATTGACCTTGCGTAAACCATTCCATTTGGTGTTTGTTGCACTAAGTGTAAAGAACAATGTTGGAGAATTATAAGACACAAGTTAGGTATGAGCTATTTGTTACCTCTTTATTACCTTTTATTTTAAGTGAGGGTGAACTTGAGTGAGGGTGCAAAAGCTAAGAGGAGGGCGCACTTGTTGAGAGAGGGTGTACAAGTTCAACAACAAGCACAAATCTTCAAGAGAGGCTAACACTTGCTTAGATGAAGTTCCCTACACCTTCGAAGGTAAGTTAACTGATGTCTAAAGGAATTCAACATGAGAAGGAATCTACACTAACTGTAGCTCCAATATTAGAATCCACCACGATAGTTTGGGGTTTGATGTCATGAAAATACACAGATATGATGCAAGATATAAAATGATCCTAAAGGTGAATCTGTTATCAAGCCGTACATGTTATATTATAGTCTAGCACATGTTATATTATAGTTATCTACTAGGGGCCCTTACAAGGGTATTTTTCCATGGATCTGACTATTTGGTCCTATACCAAGAACCCCGGGAGTGTAGTGGGGGCCCTAGATCTCATCTAGGGTCTTTGCCATCCTCCTAGAGAATGGCTCTTGTAGTTTCTTTAAATTAAACACTGATAATGTACTTTGGGGAAAGACCTGGATGTTCTCATATACCATTATCTCCATGGGAATGATACTTGACAATCATTTCAACAACTAAGGCAAATTTGTTACCCCTACACTTTAGAGGATGAGAACAACTGCAATATTAGCAGCCTCATCATTGATCATAAGCACAGATGTTATTAGGACTTCCATGTCTCCAAATTATTAAAACATCTTTGTTGGTTGTCAAAATTTGTAAGTGTTGCAAAACATCTTAATGGGAGAAGCTATAATCTATGTCTTTCTGGGGTAGAAGATTTTGGGTTAACTTCATTTAGAGTGGAGTTGTCTTCTCCTGTCCAGAAAGGGGATGCTATATATATTGATTAAGATTACTATAGGTCTTGGAATTTTATAGAGAATAGTGATGTATATAGATTTGTTGAGGTTTTAAGAGAGATTCTGAGTGGAAGAAAATAATATGACATGGATTTTAATCCACACAACACTATCAAATGGGCAGTGCCCCTAATCAACCAGGCAACAGTTATTCTAGATGGCATTTTGGATTTACAATTAAATGTATAGCCTCTCCTAAGCTAAGAATGGATGATATTGCAGATATTTCGTTATGCATGACCCAAATGAGCTACTGACCATGTCATAAGTGGCTACATGGGTGGATAAACTCTTCATAACTAGCTCTTACTTATGTTTTTCTATCTATAATTGTGAGCATTCTTAACAAATTAAATATTCTTGCTAGAAAAAATATTTTCCCTCAAAGGCAAAGCCAACTAGGGTGCTTTTGTCTAAAATTCAAGTTCAATAACCATCTCATCTGCCTGAGAATCTTGTGCTTACCTATGGAAATTATGTAGCCAATGCATGGAATCTTATAAACCCAGGGTAGGATGACCAACGTGAGACCTCTATGCCTTGTATTTGTCCCATGATCAGCTTAATGATTCTATACCGGAAGAATTTTTTCATCCCTATAAGCTAACTCAGTTGATGTTATTAACAAATTCTTTTGTTTGGACCAAAACCAGCCATGGCTGGTGATTGAGAATCTCTGCTTGTGTTTGGGAGAAAATCAATTGACTAGAAGAATTCCTTCATAGTTAGGTCGGCTCCAAACCCTAGTATCCTTGGAGCTCTATACAAATCATTTCATTGGACCTCTTCCTCCAGAGAGAGACAATATAGATAGAGGTTATGTTATTGACTGATGTTCTATTGGTTCCTGGTTTGAAGAAGAATATTCTTTCAGTTTATTGTATGATATATGTACATTGGAGAGTTTCATTTTAGGGACAACATTGCACCATAAATTATTGTAGTTTGTCTAGTCTGAGGACTTTTGCTAGAGGGGTGAGAGAAGGTGGTCTTTATGAGTTACTTGTTGATCTTGTGGCACTTGTAAATTCTAGTGAGAAGCTATATTATCCTTCTATAATTGAGGAGGCATGTGCTTATAATTCATGATAGTATGACATAGAGACAAGTCCAAAACCTATTGTGGAATTAGTGATTAATTCTAAGATTACAACCGATGTGAGTGTTATACACTATAGGGCCAAGGTTACTAAATTATATTAGATAGAGGGTGTTGAATAATTTTTATAGTTGCATAAGTTTCATATAGTTGCAATATAGTTGCATAGTGTTTCATAGAGTTGCATAAGTTGCATATTTGCATATAGTTGCATAGTTGCATATAGTTTCATAAGTTGCATATAGCTGCATATAGTTACAATATATTTGCATAAAGTTTCATATAGTTTCATATAGTTTCATAAGTTTCATATAGTTGCATAAGTTGCATAGTTGCATATAGTTGCATATTTGCATATAGTTGCATAAGTTGCATATAGTTGCGTAAGTTGCAAGTTGAGAAATCAAGGGATTCCACGAACACTCATTTAAACTTATTTTTAATGGCTTGCCAATACTTCTTTTAGTTTGTTGATATTGAGCTCACACATGAGGTAGTTTATATCTATGAGGATTTAGGATCAATTTTTCAAGCCTAAATTTGATGTGTAAATATTTATGAAGGTATTGGATCCCTTAATTACTCCTTAGTATTGTTGACGAGTTGAAGAAGTTTTGAAATCACTAAGAAACCATGTAGGAAACTCAATGTTGCATAGAATAAGAGTTTTTATTTTTATTTTTTATGAGTAATGGATAATTCACATCGTAGAATCTCCTTCAATATTCTTTTTGTTATCTCTATGAACCATTTTGTCAAGAAAACATCTAAGTCATTGACTTGAAGTACTTGTTGATTTCCCAATCCACCATTTTTCCTCATGATAGATAAATCACTAAGTCAGGAGACCAAAACTCCTTCAAAAGTTAGTAATTGAACCTTCATCATTGAGGTAAGAAAAGAAAGGTGTCAATTGTGGCTACTATTTCTTCCAATTGGAATACACGGCAAGACCAATGGGATTGCTCTATATTCCAATTGGCATACACAACATTCATTGTGGTTGTTGTGTATGTCAATTAGCATATAGAGCAGTTCCATTGGACCTATTGTGTATGTCAATTGGCATACACAACAGGCCGAATGGTTGTTTTGTATGCCCATTGGGCCTGCTATGTATGCCACTTGGCATACACAACATACACAATGGACGTTGTGTATGCCAATTGGCATATACAACAAGATTCCTTTCTACTCCATTTTCAATACTTTTCCTAATCAACATGTCTTTTGGTTTACTAATTCTCACTCTAAAGATTTGGTGGACTTCGCTTTTGACTCTCAAGGAAAATCTGAGACCCTATATGTATAGACATATGATTATACATAAGTGGCCTATTATATGTAGAGATGTATAAGTGTCCTATTATTTTTGTCACACTTACATCTCTTAGGTTTGGAGAGATTTTCTTAAGGTATGTGGAATCTTTGTTTGCAGAGGTCACAAACTATGTTATAAGTAAATGAGTCCCATTTCCATAGTGTACTATTGAAACAAGTAGCGGAAAATATTGTTGTGAGCCCTTCTTTACCTTTTTCATAAGGAGAAATCCATCAATGAGTAGATCATAGAAATTTTAATGTGCATCATACTAAGAATTTTATTAAAAATAACTTTGTGAAACAAGATTCCCCATCTATGTTTTATTCCAAAATAATTTTAGACAAGTCCATGCAATTGGAGTTAACTTAAAGAAACCCAAGGAGGACGAGGCACTCTTGAAGTTGTTCTTAGTTTTTCTTATAGAGTAGACAAAACACATCGAGTCAAGATGAATATGTATTGTACATAAATCCTGATTAGAAATAGAGAATATCCCAAAAAACTTTTCTCTAAATTGAAATGACATCATTTAGGGATAAAAATGCCTAGAAGAGATTGGAATTGTGAAAAGGAAAAGAAGGGGTCGTGCTTCTAATAATATTATGCTCATTGGATGATTGAATACAAAAAGAAAAAATATTTTGCAAGTGATTTCTTTCACAATTTCAACCATTTAGGTCTCACAAAACAAGTCAATGCATTCCAAAGAGTGAACTCTCATAATAAAAACACAAAGTTTGGAAAGAGTATGCCATGCACTCGTTGAGAAAGAAGATCAATGATAGGCGTTGGGCACACCTACTCATCATTGCATTGTTTGCAATAAAACTTGGTATACAAAAGATATCCATGTCAACAAACATCGCTATTGCAAACAACCAATTTTTGAATGGAGCACTTCACATTAGTGACAAACAAAAATAATATCAAGGGAATATATGTGTGAGTAGAACATTTTTATATGCATTGCAACATCACAACATTTTGAAATTTGCAACTCCACAAAAATTGGGTGGAGTGGAAAGATATATTCATTGAGTTTGTTATTTAAACTAGAAGAAATGGTAATATGATTAAGATTGTGTTTCTAGTCATCCAACTGAACCTAAGGCCTAACTCTTTATCCCAAACCATCCAACGTCATACATATTACATTTCATTATTATGTTTCCTCCTTCATTTCATTCTCAAAATAATCAGTATCGTATTGGATGTTTGGCATTCTTCTTTTCTCTTCTTTCTCCTCTCCCACACTCTTCTCCACTTTAATCTTTTCTTTTTGTATTGTTACCACTGAAACTCTTGCTAAAGGGAAAGGCCTATCATGTGTAGGAGAGATTAGGGGAAATTTCCAGGAAAGCCACCCATTTTTACCTCGATGGCCTTTCCTCTGCACTTTAAGGCTAAGGAAAAGGGTTCCTAACCTAAGGTGGGTATTCCTAAGTGTTAAACTAAGTCTAGTCATTGAGTAGAGAAGGGGAGTTCCAAGACTTGGTTTGACTAAAGAATTAGAAGATTGACACTACCACTCTTGAGGAAAGGAAAATCATGAGCTCTGTTTGCACATGGAAAAGAGTCTTAGTTCATTCATTTACCAACACGAGTCTAAGAATATAAAATATTATATCCCAATAGGAAATTGTATTGAAAAATGCCCAAAGAAGCATGGATTCACATGTCATATAAGAAAATGATAATTTCCACTAGCAAAGAACCTTAACCAATTCCATTAAGTACAATATTGTAACCAATTTGATCATTCACATAGAAGCCATCAAATGACAATAGAGTGGAATCATCCAACCATGAGATTACTTGGTGGGTTGTGAGGGAAAGTATTTTTCCAACAACACTGAGAAATATATTGAATAAAAATGTATTTAAATTACACTTATTCATAGCGGATTTTGATACCATCCGTATTTGAAATTTTACAAGTGAATGAAACAACTCTCAAGTCAAAGTTATAACCATCCTTAAGGTGCATATATTATGTGTTTGAGGCAGATTGTTATTATGTGCAAGTTCAAGAGTAAGAGTAAACTTGAAACCGAATTGTTGGTAATAGTTAACAATAATCTAAGGCCCATATCATGAATAAATAATGTTTGTCACTTAGGTTATTTAAAGGGACCACACTTTATTCATTATAAACAATGCTAAAACCATTAGAAAAAAGAGAAAAAATAGTGTGATGTTTGCATAATTTAATAGTTCGTTGGGCTTATTAATAAGTTGATCTTCTCTAAAGGAGCTTGAAACATAAATGGGCCTCAAACATTTACGATTTCGGTTGGTCATTTGTTTAGGCCTCTCTCTCCTCCCTATCTATGATTCAAGTTCAGGCCTCTCCCTCCTCCCTATCTATGATTCGAGTGTAGACCCTCTCCCTTCATTATGGAGTGTAGGTCATATTGGTTGAGAACCTAAAGCGTGGCCCTAAAAAAGTCTAGAAAGTGTGGTCATGGCCCTAACAAAGTGCCTAAAGTGTGGCCCTAATAGAGTCTAGAAAGCGTGGCCCTAATAGGGTCCTGTCGATTGAGACCACATTGGGATAGGTGACAAAAAATAGTTTAGGAGCATTGAACGACATAATGGAAATCCTTAACCAATCAAACTAATTTTATTCCCAGTTTCATTCAATATAGACATGTTCTCACATGATTAAACCAAGAAAAATAAAAAAATTAAGAAATTACCAATTTTGGTGGCTGCATAATGTCAACCCCTGATCTTTCCACTCCACGACTGCTAGAAGGTTTGGTCAGATAGGGATCCTCTGCCTCTGTCACTATCCAAATTTGCTGGATAGGGCCTCCTTCGACTCTCACTGTCACTATCGAGGGGATTTTCTATGCCCACGATCGGGTTTTGTTGCTCTACTAATTGTGGGAATGGGCGTGATGAATTTTCTAGTGCTCTACTAGTTTGGGAATGGGCGCAAGTTCTTTTTAATTTCGTTTTAGTGTTTTTAAAAAAAAAATATGTTTTGTTTTTTAATGTTTTTCTATTTTTTGTATATATATATATATATATATATATAACATAAGGGCATCCTTGGGGTCCAAATCCTATCTCCATGAAGAAAATCCATATACATAGAAATTGAAAAATAAAATCAATTAGTAGGATATTTGATAGACTATAGTAGGGGCCCTATAACATCTAGAGAAATAGATTGAACGGGTCACGAAAATTAAGGAGGTTGGGATCAAATTCCCCTAATATTTAAATTTCTATAGAAAATATGAGTATTTCTTATTCTCCTTCAATATTATATATATATATATATCATATCATATCTCAAACATAAGGGCATCCTTGGGGTCCAAATCCTATCTCCATGAAGAAAATCCATATACATAGAAATTGAAAAATAAAATCAATTAGTAGGAGATTTGATAGACTATAGTAGGGGCCCTATAACATCTAGAGAAATAGATTGAACGGGTCATGAAAATTAAGGAGGTTGGGATCAAATTCCCCTAATATTTAAATTTATATAGAGAATATGGGTATTTCTTATTCTCCTTCAAAATTGAATTGGTTTCTACCAAAATATAAATCTAGTCAGCTGATGCATTTAGGTTAGTAACAACACGAGATAGAATGCTAGTGGCATATGACGGGAAGGGTCTAGAGTCAAAGATAAATCCAATATACCAAATTGAATGAGGAAAATAGCTTTTTGGTCATAGTATAGATAAAGGGAGCCACTTCTTAGGAAGTGTAGCTTTTGTGGAAAGGGAAGAGGAGTTGCGATCTATTGTTAGAGTCCACTATATAATCACATAAGAACTTGAAGAGCACCCTTTGCAAATGGATTTATTTGTAGTTTGATAATGGCAAGTAGAGCATGAGATTAAGAAGAAGGGAAGATTTGAGTAGGCAGTGATGAAGAAAACCTAGAATATGTGGATAGCATTGAAGTTTCCTTCTATGCGAAATAAAGAATTTGATATTTCAAGCAAAGAGTGGATTCATTCCTCCAAGTTGTTAATTAAATAGGTGGCAACGATTCTCAATAATCAATGTAGATTGTTGAGAGAAGATAAAAATTATGGAAAATATGTTCTTAAAATCTCCATGAGAGCCTTGGTAATTGTAACCAATTACATATTGAGTTAACAAGTGAAGCATCTTCTTCTAGTTGTATTTTTCCCATAGGGTTTCTCCAAGGTAATTATCTTCGACCCTTATCTAAGTGGTGAGCACTAACTACCTATTGTGAGGCATGTGTTTCCATACACTTATTATAAGGGTGTGTGACCACCCATGCTAAGAAAAAAACCTTTATGATTTTTCCTAATCAACATCACCCTTATGAGTGTATGTTCTCCCATGAGGGGAAAACATGTTAGATTGTTAAGAATTCAAACCCCGGTGTGTATGAGAACAAACCCTAGTTTTTATTGACTCAGTTTACCTCTCATGACCACTGTGTCTTATAATATATTAGCTAAAGTTGTAACTTTAAGAAAGAAGTGTGTTTCTTGTCAGATTGTTAGACCTAAACAAAAAAAAATCATTCAAGGTAGGCCAATTCGTGAGACCATGTTGAAAACCCATTAAATATTTGTTGAAAGGGAAAATGGATTTGGAAAAATAATTTCTCTAATATTAAATTTGACTAGGTTTATGATAGGGTAGATCTATTCCCCATATTTTATATGTTATCATAACCTGATTTGGAGTATGATTTCTTTAATTTAGATGGTGGAAGCCTTTTTCACAATGCATTTTCTTTTGTGTTGGTTAATGATGTCTTATGTGATGTAACTATATTGCAAAGATATATAAGGAAAGGCTACTCACATTCCCCCTTTAAGTTTATTCCGTGCACCTTTAGTCCTCATGTATAAAAATTAGTCAACACCCTCTATCTAATATAATTTAGTAACCTTGGCCCTATAGTGTATAACACTCACATAGGTTGTAATCTTAGAATTAATCACTAATTACACAATAGGTTTTGGACCTGTCTCTATGGAATCCTACCATGAATTATATGCACATGCCTCCTCAATTATATAAGGATAATCTAGCTTCTCACTAGAATTTACAAGTGCCACAAGATCAACAAGTAACTCATAAAGACCACCTTCTCTCACCCCTCTAGAAAAATTCCTTAGACTATATAAACTACAATCATTGATGGTGCAATGTTGTCCCTCAAATGAAACTCTCCAATGTACATATATCATACAAAAAACTGAAAGAATATTCTTCTTCAAACCAGGAACCAATAGAACATCAGTCAATAACATCACCTCAAGGAATCTAGAAGGAAATGGAGCCAAGTACTCCTCTCACAAGATGAGTAGCATAATCACCAAGTGTTGGGTATAAATTGTAGCAATGTTGTTGTGAGCAATGGGCAATTAGGTTGGGGTTTGTCATGCAATTTACAAAAGTTGAAGAACCTATTTTAAGAAAGGGTGAACTAAAAGAGGAAAACAAAGAGAAAATAACTGCAATGATGGAGGCAACACATGAAAGAAAACCTATAATAGACTATAGGCTATTAACAATGAATCAATAAAGCCAGAATGTTCACCTGTAATGACTTAAAATGCTAATTTTTATAGGGTACTCACCATTCTTGGTCTAATGGTTAAGAACATGTGTTTTCTCCTAAGAGGTCACAAGTTCAAATCTAGAGGGGGGTATGGTATGTATACCTCTAGCATAGACTTTACGAGTCAAATCACTGGGCGGAGGGGATCCCTTGTCCCACAAACAAGGGGTATCATACAACAATTTGGTGTTTATATTGTTATTAAAGCTAAATTTGAACAAGTAATCCATTTATCTTGTTGATATTGACATCATTTTGTATGAGATGATCAATGACAATGGTTAGTGCGGTCTAGAAGGAAGATTGAAAACATTATGGGTTAACACCAAAATTTCTATTGTTACCACTTATTAGTAATAGGTTTATGTGCAAAGTGACCAAACACTCTTATAATAATCAAAGCAGGTTAATGATTGCTGACTTGCTGCATGGAGGAGCCATCCGTCTATCTCACCAGGAGTCGTCCGTCAAAATATGATTCGTTGTGCGTGGAGGAGGTCGCATCTTCAAGCTGCTGAAGAGTTTTTAAGGGGGTGCACTGCATTGAAGGATCATTGTTACTATTAAGTTGCTAAAGAATTTGATGTTCGCCAGAATTGCACGAGAGAGCCAGTTGCCTCTACGGATTTGATTATTGAATCCCTGCCACTATTTGCAAAGAATTTCTTGCAAATTGTCACATATTATGACTGCCAGAGCTTAACGGAGGGTGCATATCGATGTTGTTACTGCCAATATACCCTGAAAAATGTTGTCAAGAATCATTCATTGTCTTCTCTGGTGGTCACGTTGTAGCCAAATCACACAATATTTGTTGTACCAGATCGCAGGAGATTTGCTATCAAGAAAGAGGAATAGGATCCTATCGTGATATGTTGTGATCTAAAATTGAGCCAACAATTGGTTCTATTATCACTCTAGGAGTCTTTCTAGGCTGTGATCAAAAGAGCATGGTAACTTAATCAAGAAATCAATAATGAAGGTAAAAAATGGGTCAAGGTGAATATCTCACACACTCAATCTTTAATTCAATATATATTTGTATAGATCAGGAAAAAACAAGGCCACCAAAAGGGTACTTCTCATAAAGTTGTAACTGAAATGAATGAAGAAGATTAATCATACCAACAATACCACATCTATAAAACATACATGTGACAGGTCAGATATAACCACAAAGAAATATGGGTCTTTGTTTATCTATGCAAAGATAACAAGACAATTATCAATCACAACATAAACATCGAAATGAACAAAATCTCAAACACACAGGAACATAGATGAAAGGAAAAAGTAAGGACTGAATAATATCCAATGGAAGAAACTTATGATTCCTTGATATATTCAAAATGGTTTAGATAAAAGAGTACATGGAGAATCCAAATTCAAACCTTTGTTTCTTTAAAGGAATAGGCTTTATAGAATCTACATCAAAATCAAAGATCCTATCAAAAAGGATTTGGAATACTAAAAATAGAACAAAATAAAAATAGTTCTCAAGAAAATAGGATTAGATCCTATCTTTAAGGGGTCAAGCCCTTATCAAAATCTAGTCTTCAATCTCTTCGATATCTTTAGTGATCTTCTGGGAGGTGACAAGATAATTCAAACTTCTTCTCTGACACCTGGGAAAATATTCAAACAGAAATAGGAGAACCTCTGAGCCTTTTATCCTTTGTATTTTCCTCAAAACCTGAAAAAGAGGATGATCTCTATGCTTTTTAAAATTGATACTCATTTTAAACCCTCCCCGAATGATTTGGCAGCAGATAGATTCGATCTAGGAAAAATTACTATCATTCTACCTGTTTCTGCGCTTTCAGTAGCTAACGTGTATGGAACAGAGTAAAATAAGCTACCAAAAGTGAGGGTTTTCAGTAGCTTACAACACCTTTTCAAAACTGATTAAGCTACCAAAACTGCAGGTCTTCAAAACTATTTCTGAAACTACAAAAATGGGATCCCTTTCATTTGTCCGCATTCAGGTCTCTTCACTTAGGTTCACAACAACTTCTGCTAGATCTTTAAGAGTAGGATGTTCTTTGGTTTTAGGTTTTTTAAGAATTAGTTTTATCTTTAAGCACTTGACCAACTTATGCAGTCTCTGGTTTTCCTTAAGAAATTTCTTATTCTTATTTTCATCCTTCACATGCATTTTAGCTATCCTCTGCAAAGAATATCTTACCTCATCAGATGTTCTTTTCAAGGCCCGGTTATGAGATTTTACAACCCTTTCTAACACCTCGAGCTCCTTTACTTGTCCTTTAAGCCTCTTTATCTTTGATGATTTTCTGACTCTCTTTCTTGTTGATGTCTCAGGTATTTCAAGATTAGGAGCTTCATGTTGAAAGGATTCATTTCTAGGGGCTTCATTTTCTGCCATAGCTGGTTCAGATTCAGAATCTAAATAAGGCAGATTTAAGATATTCTTTTTAGCAGCTGTGTTTTGAATTTCTGCTACTTGATCAAAGTCAAGATTTTTCTTTGTTGTCTTGGTACTAGGTGAGGGAGTTGTCTCCTCTGTCTATGCTAGGGACAGATCCCTTCTCTTTATTTTGCTACTCCTAGATGTAGATGACCCTTTGGTAGGAGTTTTCCTTTTGCCCTTAAGCTGAATTTCTTGTTCAAACTGTCCCCAAAATAGAAGGTAATCCCATGTATTCACCCTTTTCTGTAGTTCCTCCATCACTATGAGTTTGATGAGGCCATGATGAAATTTTTTGGTGCTTACATTCTTAGGTTTAGCCTGGACTTGATGTGCCATCTTGGTCAAGCTTCTATGAAGGTAGTGGGGAAAATTCAAAAGGTTCCTCCCTATAAAATTATTCATGATTTTAAAATGATATAACATAACTCTTCCATACCTTCCCTCACAAGTGATATACACTTGAATTACTTTAAGAAACTGCTTCCATTTATCTTGCAGGTGAGACCTATGAACATTCATTTTCCAAATAATGCACTTGAATTCAGGCTTAAGATAAGATCTAAATTCAATGTCTTTAGTGATAGTGGTTTTGAACTAGCTTTCACCTTGTCCAGGCATCTCAGTTTCTATTGCAACATTGGCCTCATCTATTTTCATCACCAATGGACCCAATGTCACTTTTGCTCCATCAAAGCTTTTGGCAAAAGACTCAACAACTCCTTGGTGACACCCTTGCAGTTTCTCACAATACCTATAGTAACCTGCTTCTTTGAACATCTGGAAAATCTTTGGATTCGATTCCAGAGATGACACATAAGGTAGCTCCTTCCTGAGCACATTTCCTCCAGAAGCCATCTGCAAAAAAATGACAATACCTGCAAACACTAAAATTGGGCTTTGAAAGGAAGACCAATGTTGATGTAGGGTGAAATGGAAATCAGATGGAGAGGAACATGTCAGATAGGAGAGTGGTTTGAATATATGGCCTGATCAATTAAGACAGAGCGTGGTGTGTTTTGCTGGAGAAATGGATAGTGGATGACGACTTATGATGATGACAGAGTTCTGAAATGACATCAAAGGTGTCGAGATTGACCTCTGAGGGTTTCATAATGTTTATCAAATCATGAATTCCAACTGATATAGATCGCACAAGTCATGTTAAGATATGTTCAAAATTATTTTAGGCAGCATTTGAAACTATCATGACGCATGTGCTTTAATCTCAGAGAGTCTCACCGGACGTGCTAACTGTTAGGGAAACTCTGTGCTTTTAGTAGCTTATAGGACCCCGCATCTGCTTTTTTAGTTTCCGAAACTGAGACCTTTTAGTAGCTTAGAACACAAGAAAAATGGACCCTTAGCTGCCAAAAGCTAATGTTTGACATTTTTACACTCAAAGTATAGACCATTTATTTCTCGACAAGACCAATCTATGATTCATCTTGAAGGCTCTAAAACTTTAAAAAATTAAGATCTACCATCTAAAGACCAACCTATCACTTAATGACAAGGTAAAATATGAAATTTATTTGGGGAGTTAACAGGTTCCATCATGAGGACCTTCATGATGTGTATGCAGTTCTCACACCATGGATGAAAAGTTAACCTAAAGCTATGTGGAAGTTTGTTGGTTTAGGAAAATAAACCTCTTTGAGAATAAGTACATATGGGATACCAGTCACATTGGTTACATGATAACCATAGCTATACATAACATGTATTTTGGGTAGAATGTTTGGTGAAATTGTTTGAATGGTTGAATAGATTGACAAAACATCTACAAACGTATTGGAAGAGGAGAAGAGAGATCCAATTGAAGTATATTATTTCATTATATAGGTTTGATCGTGAAATAATATGAGTTATTTGTTTTTGGGTTAAGACTACAACATAATTCTATACTATTGAGATCATAGTGGAGTTGAACTATTTTTTTCAAGAGAGGAAGAACAGTTAAAGAAAGGATCTTGTGGAAGGTTGGTGAAGGAAATCACAACCCGAGTGAAATTGTTTTGGGTAGAAGAAGACTATATTATTTTTAACCCACTATTCATAGTAGCACAAGAACTTGCATTGGGTGATAACCTAAGATGGAGCTAGAGGAATATTAGCTAAATGTAGAAGGCACCATTGAGGAGGTGCACACTCAAAAGAAAGAAGAGAAACATTTAAAGCACAGTGAAATATCTCAAAAGAATTGGTTGAATGAGATAAAAGAGAATCCTTGAAAATTTGAAATGTTGAGTAGATATATTGAAGAAAAGGGAAGCATAGAAGCATAACTGAAGAAGTTAGAGAAGTTGCAGAAAATAATTAATCACTAATTCCACAATAGGTTTTGGACCTGTCTCTATTTTGGCATTTTTATAAGGTAGTTTAACTTGTTCAACATTTCCCAAGAAAGTATTAGATTTAATTTTATTTTTTCACTTTAGTATATTTCAGGATTGAAATTAAAAATCTAATAATATAGCAAGATAAGAAATGTTATAGAAACTATTATAGAAACTGTTATAGAAACATAGTATGTTGGGTTGTAGAAACTGTTGGTAGCTCCATCTTGGAATTTTTTTATTTCCATTTATCACTAATTATATATAATAGTATGCATTTCTTTGAGGCATTTAACATTGATTTTTACTCTCTGGAATTTAAAAAAGAAGTTCGGGGTGGGGGGGATTTGAATAATTTTTACATGAAATCA
>SNQJ01S0029388.1:76385-91406 GCA_010110895.2 Picea sitchensis | reverse complement strand
GTAAAAAAATACTTGGAACAATCATTGTCAACATTATGTGCTCCCTCTTTATTGACATCCAAGGAGGAATGTTATTGTTGATAACAAAAATAGGCCACACTGAGTAAATAGACCTATGCTCTCTGAATGGATTAACACCATCAACTGCCAATGAAATCCTAACGCTACGAGGTTCATCTTTGAAATCTGCCCATTTTTCCTCAATTGCCCTAAATGCAGAACCATCGACAGACATTCAAAGAACACCATCTCCACTTCTGTTACATGCATGGTAATCCATAAATTTCTCTATGCTTTCACACTTGAACAATCGTTGCAAACGTGGAATTATGGGAATATGACGAAGAACCTTTCGAGGCACCCTTTTTGTTACATGATCGGTTCGATATCTAATGATAAGACATTGCGAACATTCTGTTTTCGAAGCATGTCGTCCATAATATATAATATGGTCATTAGGACATGCATCTATAGTTTTATAATCCATTCCAATGTCTTTCATAATTACATGCAAACCTCGATATGTGCGAGGTTGAATATTTGACGATGGTAAAAAAAAATCACCTAACAATCTACAACATAACAAATAACTAGTTAATGTAAAAATATAAATCGTAAAAATTGCATTTTTATTTTACACATTAATTAACACTAAAAACAAATAGAAAAAAATCAACATTTTTGTATAATATGAGATGAAACATATTACATACCTTGGGATCTGTGTCATACAAGTGTTCGACAAATTATTCATAACCTTCAAGTTCACTAGAAGCAATGTAGCGGAGAGAATATTTTCTCTTGATCCTTCATAAAGTCGTTTATTTTCCTTTTCTAATAGAGGTTCATCATAAATACCAACATTTTCCCCATCCTCATCTGGATGCGAAAACAAATCTTGGATCATTTGATTTGTTCCATCATCTTCTTCCATGGGATCATTAACTTGATTTGTCCCATCATCTTCTTCCATGAGATCCTCATTTGCTTGGTCATGATGTTCCTCAACTTGTACAACATCATTGATACTAATACTTGGTGCAATATTCTGCGGAAAGTTAGAGGGCAACTCTAACTTTATAATTACAAACAATCATGCAAAATTAGTGTATACTATAACAAACATTCAAACAATATATATACATATATATAATTTTATATAAAATTGAAAAAATAAAAAAGGATAATGAATATATAGCTAATTACCATGGGACGATATTCATTCGATCCTCCATTGATGTGCCCATATTTCCTACAATGTTTTGTAGTTGTTGCTATTAAAATTCTTACAATACGTATGAGGCAACATTTTTTACAAGGGAAATAACATCTACCATCACCCTTTTCACCTGCTTTACTTTTTTCCCCACCTCTAACTACATTCAGCGACATTCTTCCATACAACTTCTGCACAAAAATGCCCTTTCAGAACCGTCATTGTTATAGAAAGACTGTCGGAACATCTTTAAATCGTCAAATATTTATAGTCCAATTTTAGGTCACAATCGTCGCAATTGCGACGACCGTGACCTAAAATATTTCTCTTTTTTTACCTATTTAATTGTCATTTTTAATGGTCACTTTTACCGTTAGGTCAGTCATTGCTCTTGTGACGAACATTGACCATATTAATTTAAACAAACTACATGCATCGCTCTTGCGACGAACATTGACCATATTAATTTAGTCAAAGTACATGCGTCGAGATAGCGACGAATATGGGGTGGATTTAGAAAAATTGAACTTTTTCTCTTGAATGTTGCGATGAAAGAGTACTTTCGTCGCAAGTGGTCATCGCAAATTTTTCAATATGTAGTAGTGAGACAAATAAATGTCAACAGTGATCACTAAAGAATTATCTTATCCAGAACTTGAACCCAAAGTTTGAATCTTGAACATGCTAGACTTATTAATCCAAGCAACAACATTAATATAGAAATCACAGTAAATATATCAGTCCTCTAAGATGTTGTACTGTAATGTTTCAAGAACACAGATTCAATAAAAAGAAATGATATACACCATGTGTTCCAAATCTCATGAGCAGGGATCAAATCCAATGTTCAAAAGTGACTTTATAAATGTTACTAAGAGCATATTTTTGTCATATGACAGAGGTGCAAATAGTGATCATCTCTTCAAGCAATGATACTAGAAACATATTGTTTATGCAAACCAGATTCTTGGTGCCAAGACAATGCGGAAATGGATTATATAACTATCACATGAATCAAGTGTCAACAATGTTCAAAGGAGTAAAAAAAACTTCAATTGTGTAAAACAACAAAGTGATGTTATAAAATTGGAATAAAGTTTCACACATATGAAGAATGAATCTTGAGTCTTATTAATATTGAATAAGAACTAAAACTGCAATTAAAGAGAAAACTAATTAGACAACACACCATACAATAAAATGAAAATATAATGGTCTAAAACTAAATAAATTGAACATAGCAATTCTTACCCACACTGAGGGGCCCTTCCTAGGTGGCTAGCACTGCTAAGAAAGATCATATCAAGCTAAGGAGATTCACAGTGAATCAACAACAGTCAATTCTCCATTTTGATCAAAAACTTTATTTTTACATGGCAATTAACTCCTTAAAGATTCGTCACAAGAAAAAACCTCTTACTTACAAAAACTTCATGAAACTAATGGCTCTTTATAACAGCCTTATGAGGCTTATTTATACATGAATAATCATTGAGGAGTGGATGGGACCGAATCACAATGCTTAGATTTCAAATTTTACATTTTTAGGCATAAATTCCAAAAATCTGTGTTTTTCATCAATTTGGGCAGATTCGAGTTAGGGCTCCACCCATATATTCCAAACCAATTCTAATTTTGCAAAACGTCTCATGTATTACTCAATTTTCCATATTTTGTACAAAACCCATATCTTAGAATTTCTATATCTGATGCCATCTGCATGTAAATCGAGGCGCAAGTTGGCAGTTTGAGATTTTTGCTAATTTTTGCAAAATCAATCCCCCTGGGCTGGAGGTCAACACGTTCGATATGGGTGAATTATTCCACACATTTATTCATGTAAACATCCCTTTGGACAAATCCCATGTCCCCGATTTTCCTAGAAACTTTCCAAAATTTCGAATTATTTCTAGTACCAGATTGTTGTCAATACTAGTACCGGATGACCTGGAGCATTCTAGTACCAGATGGTTTCTGGAAAATTATAGTACTGGATGTGTTGAATTGCGAGTACCATATGATATGGAGTGTGATTACCTAATGACATGGAGTGTGGGTACCAGATGACATGGAGTGTCAGTACTAGATGAACGCAGTATTGGTACCAGACGAGCTGAGTACTTGATGACATGGAGTGTGGGTACCAGATGACATGGAGTATGGGTACCATATGACTTGGAGTATGCGTACCGGATGACTATGCAGGTAGAAAATTCTGGTACCGGATGACTTGGAGTATTGGATGACCTGCAATGCGGGTACCGGAACAGGAACAATACAGGTGTCAGAACATGGACAGTGCATATACCGGAACCTGAAAAACACAGGACATGTTGCTTGGACATAGAAACATAGGATTAAACCATCTTTGATAAAACTATTGTATAATCATCCTTTTAATCACTAAAAATATGGAAAATTATGTATTAACCACATAGGATGAATAACAAGAGATAATGGAGGTTTATGGTGTAATTAGTGATATATTATTGATGAAATGCGGGGATAAGGTGTAATGATAAGTGTATTTGTATGGAAAAAAATATGACAAAACTGGATTCCAACAATTCCATTTCCGGTGGTATGTGGAACATCACATAAATCCTCACAGTTAGAGAGTTATGGCCATGTGAAGTTGGAGAACCCTCATGAATCATCTAGAATCCCTAAAAGGTCGAAGTAGTCAAAGTGGTTGCAAAGAAGAAATTATTTAAATAATAAAGTTAATGGAGAAATTACTAAGTGGACAAGTGGTTAGAAGTGGGTTAGCCCTAAAATAAGGAAAGTGGTTTAAGAGATTTTAGAAGGTAAATAATAAAGTGAAGTGATGAGTGTACTATAATTCAAAGTGGATACAAAAGTAATTATTTAAATAATAAAGTTAATGGAGAAATTACAAAGTGAACAAGTGGTTAGAAGTGGGTTAACCCTAAAATAAAGAAAGTGAGTTAAGATGGTTAAAAGGTAACACCTTGAGGAAGCTACATGAAAGTATAAATAAGAGGCAAGGCTCTATCATTTTAATCACACTTGAGTATATTGGATATGTACAAGTGACTAAGGTAACCAAAGGATATCTAAGCCGAATTTAAGATGGAAGGTGAAGTAAAGAAGGATGAAATTCAAGGGAGGATAAATTCTTTTGATGATGCTTTCTAAGGTATGTTATTTATAGGTCATCTCAACATTTTTGTAATAACCTTTTTCTAGAATGATTTAGACCGTGAATTTGGGAGGCCATTGAGGAAACATATCCAAGTAGTTGTGATAAAAATTTTAGCTTTTGGGTCATTGTATTTTTGGAGTTACACTCCGTGGAAAATAGGGTTTGTGGTTAGTCCTGAAACTAGTCTAAGACATGTGTTTCAGGTACAAATGTCATAAATTCTTCATAATAGATCCAAATTCAGTAAGACCAAATGTATTGGTTATATTACATTATTTTTTATTCTTTGTACCATTTTCAGATCCATACAACAAATATTCCGTGAGGGGAACACTCTATAAGGGCTCTCTCTAGAATAAGCTAGAATTCAACAAGGTATGCAATTTTTTCTATAACTCCTTTTCTGAGAGGTTGCAAATAGTGAAACCTAGAAGAATTGCATAAAATACACTAAAGAACATTGTGTACTATTTTCAGATCTTTATTCATTACAGGTACATAGTTATGATTATTTCAAGTTAGGGGATGGGAAGCTCTAGTAGTTATGATTATTACTGGTCTCCTCCTCGCAACTTCACCAGATCTGATAGTTTGGGATCACTCGTCTCCCTCTAAGAACAAATTTCATTCACTGACCTTCAGTGAAGGTTTCATGAACTTTTTCCCTTGAATATTTCCATCGCTCTCTTTCCCGAGCTTAACTTTCTTCGATTTCCCTAGTTCCTCTGAACACTTCTTTCAACACTTAGTCAAAATCTCAGTCTTTGCACACCTTGCAAAAGATTTCCTCCACACTCACTCTTATGTGGATGACTTCACATTCCTTGCGACTGTTTTCCAACCGCTTCTATCTCCTGTGACTGAAATTACGCTATCCCTTCCGAGATTTCGAGTCGAAATAGACTCGGTCATGCACTCCTTGCAGACGTTATGCACACCTTGCACTCGATCAATGAAAAGAAACAATTGAAACTTATCTACTCCTCAAAGTGACTCATACATTCAACAAAGAAAATGCGGCCATGGATACAAGAACAAAAATAACAGAGAATTGAAAAAATAATAGAAACTCCACCATTCAATTAGATAGACACATAACAATGCACATTTGGGACATTGTTCTTCTATTATATTCATCCAACTGAAATTTACATACATTCACACAACATTTCTCTGTATCTCCCAGCTCTTAGCTTACAATGTAAATCTATTCAGTAGATTTAGCCACAACAACCATCAACAACAACTATTGAGCAATATTACAATGATTTATACAAAGGGACTCTCTTGAGTCTTTCCCTCCAACTAATCTATGTTATCTTAATGGAATTGAATGCTAACAACTACTTAACACTTATTACAATAAATATCGAGTCAGACAGATAAGAGCGCAAGCTCCAAATCTGTACTGCGGTCCAATTCATTAAAGAAAAATGCATTCCCCATCGATCTTACGCGATGGCTCAACCTTATATCAATAAATACATTCATAACTCAAATTTTTTGTCAGATATCACATTAATACATTGATATTTTTGAAATTCAAAATGTTTCAAAATATGCGCTAGTGCGCCCAACTGTCTTCCACACTTGTGATTTGTTGGCGATGCTTTTGCATCATACTCCCTTGGCTGAAAAATTCACGGACTCTTTTCCATGAGCTCCTGCACTGATCTTCCATGCTTCTGGATCTCTGCTTCACTAACCCAACTGGTATCTTCTTCTAGTCGTCCTTTCCACTTTACCAAGTATTCAAAATATGTCTTCCTTCTGGTCTTCTTACCAATGTGTTGATCTATGATATTTTCCATCTATGGCTTCTCTTCTACAGGCATTTGTTTCTCCCACTGGATCTTTCTTTTCTCCTAAGATATTTCATCTCCATCTTCCCTGTAAGGATACAAATACACAATGTTGAATATGGGAGATATAACCACATCTTATGGAAGCTCTAATTCATAATAATTTTCACCAAACCTCCTCAAGATTTTACATGGCCCTATCTTTTTCAATTTCAATTTATTATATGTTCCCCTTGGGAACCTTTCCTTCCTTAAATGTGTTAAAACTTGATCTCCAACTTCAAATTCAAGCTTCCTTCTGTGTTGATCATCTCTGTGCTTGTATTCATTGCTGCTCTTCTTCAACTGCTTCTTGATATGATTGTGAAGTTCCTGCATCTCTGCAGCAACGTCTTCGGCTCCGGTGCTTCTAAACTCACTTTTATTCAGACATATTAACTCTGAAAATCCTCTCGCATTCATTCCATACATAATTTGGAATGGAATTTTCCTAGTTCTTCTATTCACTGAGTCATTATATGCAAACTCGACTTGTGCTAGAATTTGATCCCACTGACTATGGTGTTGAGTGAACAAACTTCTCAGCAAATATCCTAAGCTTATATTCACTATTTTTGTCTGTTCGTCCGTTTTCATATGATATGAAGAACTAAAAGATATCTCTATCCCCAACTTTTTCCACAAATTCCTCCAAAAATGACCAAAAAATTTGGTGTCCCTGTCCGAAACTATACTCCTGGGAAATCCATGGAGTCTCACAACCTCTTTGAAAAACAAATTTGCAACATGCATTGCATCACTAGTCTTTTGACATGAGATAAAGTGTGTTATCTTAAAAAATCTGTCCAGAACCACAAATATCAAATCACTTCCTCTCTATGTTCTTGGCAATCCCAACACAAAATCCATGCTTATTACATCCCAAGGCCTCTCTGGAATAGGCAATGGATGATACAAACCAACTTTCTTCTTCTTCCCCTTGGAATACTAACAAATCTTACAATTGTTCACGAATATCTTCACCTCCTCCCTCATATTTAGGCAATAATATGAACCGCTCAATTGAGCAAATGTTTTTTCATGGCCGAAGTGTCCGGCTAGACCTCCACTATGCTTTTCTTTCAACAAATTCTCCCTCATTGAGCATCTCGATATGCACAACTGACATCCTTTGAAAAAAAACCCATCCTGAATTAGATATTCAACCCACTAGATTCTATCTCTAAGCACAGGATTCACATACGCTTTGTATGCCTCTCCAAAATATGGATCGCTATGGTACATTTCCTTAAGGTGATCAAACCCCAAGGTCTTGATTTGAAATTCCTACAGAATCAAAATTCTTCTGCTCAATACATCAACAACCTTGTTATCATTTCCAGAAATATGTTTAATGACAAAAGTGAAATTTTTCATAAACTCTATCCACTTAGCATGTTTATGGTTTAACTTCTCATGTCTAGCTATGAATTGCAAACAATGATTATCACTATATAAAACACACTCCTTTGGTACAATATAGTGCCTCCATTTATTTAATGCTTGAATTATGGCATAGAATTCCTTGTCATATGTGGAGTACTTATTTTTGGCTTCATTCAACTTTTCCCTGAAATATGCAACAGGTCTTTTGTCTTGACTTAAGACCGCCCCAATTGCAATTCCACTCGTATCGCATCTTACCTGAAATTTCTTTCCAAAATCCAGCAAAAACAGAATCAGTTGTTCAACTATCTTCTCCTTCAATATGTTGAAGCTCTTCTCAGCCTCTTTTGTCCATTTGAAATATTTGTGTATTTTCTTCACTGTATCCATCATTTGAGCACTAATCCCACTAAAATTCCTGATAAACTTCTGGTAAAAACTTGCTAATCCATGGAAGCTTCTTACCTCAAAGATATTCTTTGGTGACGACCATTCTCTGATTGCTCTCACCTTTTTGGGATCCATCTTCATCTCATTTGAAGAAATAACAAAACCCAAATATATGAGCTATGTCTTCATGAAAGAGGACTTTTTCAGATTAATTAACAACTTCTCATGCTGTAACCTCTTCATCACCAATGTTAAATGTCTCAAGTGTTCTTACTTAGTTTTACTAAACACTAGTATATCATCCAGATATACAATCACGAACTTACCAATGAAAATTTTAACACCTCATTAATGAGCCTCATAAAAGTACTTGGGGCATTCGTTAAGCCAAATGGAATAACAAGCCATTCATATAACCCCTCATTCATCTTGAATATTGTTTTCCACTCATCACCTTCCCTCATTATTATCTGGTGATACCCATTTTTCAAATCTATTTTTGAAAAATAGTTAGCTCCACTCAAGCAATCCATTAGGTCATCCATCCTTGGCAATGGAAATCTATATCTAATGGTGATCTTATTTATGGCTCTCGAGTCCGTACACATTATCCATTCTTCGTCTTTCTTTGGGTTTAATACATTTGGCACTACACATGGACTCAATCTTTCTCTGACCAATCCTTT
Organism: Picea sitchensis; assembly: GCA_010110895.2. Lineage (NCBI taxonomy): Eukaryota > Viridiplantae > Streptophyta > Pinopsida > Pinales > Pinaceae > Picea > Picea sitchensis. Next base: position 82,721 of record SNQJ01S0029388.1, on the reverse strand, counting down.
GTCTAACAGGTCTTGAACTTGTATTTTCACTTCCTCATTCTCTTGAGGTGTCAAATTGTATGCTTCTTTGTTCGGTAGGATTTCTCCTGTTATCAATTCAATGTGATGGTTGATACTTCTGATAGGTGGCAGTGAGTTTGGAAACGCATCTACTACGATATCAACATAATTTTCTAACAATTCTTGAACTTCCTCAAGAAAATTTTCCATTGAAATACTGGTAAGGATAACCCCCCGTTTCCTCACTACAACAAACTGCATCTCATGTTCCTTCTTTACCTCATTTAGGAGTTCCTTCCCACTCATGAGAAGTATACTCGTGTTGGCTTCATATTTCACCTTCTTTTCCTCAATTGGTAGAAACATGTGTGTTCTCCATTCTTATTTAAGGTGTATGTATTTCTCCTCCCATCATGAATAACATTATTTTCATACTGCCAGGGTCTTCCCAACAAAACATGATAGACATCCATAGGAATCACATCACATAGAATCTCATCCCTATATCCTCCTATTTTGAAATTAACCAGGCATTGTTGAGTGACTGTTACCTGATGACCTTTCTGCAGCCATGAGACTTTATACGACGTCGGATGTGAATTTGTCTCCATTTATAGCTTCTCCACCATCTCTGTGGATACTAAGTTGGTATTTCTCCCACTGTCAATTATCACCTTGCAAACCATGTCCTTCATTTTGCAAGTTGTCCTGAACAAATTGTTCCTTTTCACTAGTTTTTCAATTTGTGACTCTTGCTTCAAGAGAACCTTCTTCATCGTTAAGAACCTTCCATCATCTACAACTTCTACCTCAACATCTCGCTTCTTTTCTTCTGAGACGTGAGCTTCACCTCCTTTGTTCCTCTCGAGACAATCCCAAGACATATGTCTAGTCTTTCCACAGGTGTAACATCTCACTTCTCCTCCTCTGCCTCTTCCTCTTCCTCTGGGAAAATAAATTCTACCACCACTCTGCCTTCCTAGGGAACTTCCTCCTCTCTCAGAGTGACTATGTGGTTTCTCTGCCTCATCCTTGGGCTTCTGTGCTTTATCTTGGGCAACTCCCTTGTCTCTCTTCAAGCTTCGACCTTTGTTCTGTTGACTCTGCTTCCTAGCCAACTTCTCTTCTACTTTCAGTGCCATTTCATATGCGTCCTCTACAGTCCTGATTGTCGCCATGATGATTTCATCCTGTATATTGATGCAAGAGCATCGTAAGCATCCATCCAAGCGAGCATGAAGGTGGAAGACAACTGGAAAAACACCAGCGCACGTTTTTGAAATGTTTTGTAAAATTAATTAAGAGGACATTAATGTGATAGTTGGAGTGGAGCGTACTTACATTTATGTCAAGATATTGTGAACAAACCTTGAGCGTTGCTCTCGTCTGTAGTATGTAGATGCATTTATGCATAGTTAATGAAAGTAGGTAGATTTGAATTATAGATTGGACAGTTTAGAGAGTAGGAGGGAAAACGAATATAGACACCCTCACCTTTGTACCATTGTATTATTGTATCATTAGCATAGAGAAGAAGAAGAGAGTTGTAGCAGAGAACTATAGAGAAGAGGCCATGTACAGAAGCACTTGAGTTAATATATGAAACTTTGACTCAGTTTTCATGGTGTTATGATTCTTACTGTTTACATTTGATGAATGGTATGCTTATAGTTGTTTTATTCTCTCTGTTTATGCATTTATTGTTATGTTGTGTTGAATGTATGATTTCATGTTGAATGTATGAAGTATGAGAGGGAAAGAGAATGAGTTTCAATTGTTTCTCTTCCTGAGAGAAGTTCCTGCAAGGAGTGCAGTGAACCGTCCGCAAGGTGTGCATTGACAAGGCTCTCAGTTTACCTCAGAAATCTTAGGAGAGATACCATTGTTCTCATTCTAGCTGAAGTGCAGGTGGAGCATAGAAGCCATGCAAGGTGTGCGCAGGCTAATTGAAGCCTTAGAATTTATCAACTAAGGTTGAATAGTGAAGGACTGTTGTTGCCAAGAGTGCACAGAGTCGTAGAATCAAATACACATAAGTATTTGAAAGATTGCCACAAGGAGTGCGTGCAGGAGTCCTTTTTGAGACTTAAGTTCAAAATAGAAAGCTCAGGAGGATTAGTGCCTTTGAAGTATTCAAAGGAAGACGGGGAGCTGAATCATCGCACAGAAGGTTAAGTTCTGGTGAAAGAAAATTGGATCATTTCACAGAGATTCTTGAGGAAGAAATCAAATGGTTGAAATTCTCCATGGAGAACTCGCGAAGTTGTGAGGATTGTAGGATCCAGAAGAGTTGCAGGGTGGATAAGGGTTGGATGAACCCATTAGATTGGTTTCAAGATTCAACGTCGACCGTTGATCATGACTCTCGAGCCATCAAGATAATTTCGACAAATCAAGGTTTGTAATTCCAGAGTTCAAGCCACATCCCTTGGTCACTCGAACTTCCGAATTGCGAAATGGATTATCGTGTGTGAAGACGAGGCATAGAATTTTCGGCGCTTCAGAATTTCAGAGTTCGTCATTTCGAGGGTCCTGACAACAAGGAGTCGGGGAATAGTGGAGCGAAAATCCCAAAGCCACAAGTCGCGATAGGACTTTTGCATGGAATTTTGGGATTTCGGTACTTCGGGTGTCAGGAAGCAGAGGAGGCATCATTTTGGGATCGATATTTCTAACTCCTCGTAGCTGGAAGCCCAAAATAACATGGGTCGTTGGATCAAATGAAGGCTTATAGCCATTGATCCCGTGGAAGGTGCCATTTTGGAGTTCAAGGTTTTGAAGTGATAGAGGAACGACTGTCATAGGGTTGTTCAAGTTCCAAAAACCAGAAATATTGAGTGGATAGGTGGCAAGAATCCACGTCAGAGATAGAGGACAGCGGAGAAGACAAGTGGCGTACTCTTCGCCAAGCGGAATCAAAACTTCGTTGACTATTTCAGGGTTTCGAGGGTTGGAGAGTAGAGAGTCTTGCAGTCGGATTCACGAAATCGTGAGGTCCGAAACTCTGAATCAACGAAAAGTTTTGTTGGGGAGCCATCCTTTGCTCAATGCATCGAGGTTCGGCATTTCGATAGTTTCGAAGACAAGAGGTTGAGGTTCTTTGCTCCTGAATTCCTAAAGTCGCGAAACGCAACACAACTGTGGAGGAGGATGCGGCCAAATATTTCAGTATTTCAGCATTTTGGGTTTAGGCGGGTTGAAAAAACGAGAACTCGACAATAGGAATCATGATATCACGAAACCCAAAGTCTTGATTTGGAAAAGGGCGTGATCATATTGTTGGTAAGGATATTTGGGTTGATGCCTAGTGTTTGATCACGCGGGCATACCTATAAGGACCTGTGGAAAACACTGTTGTGTGTGTTCGATTCCATGAGGAGGAATCTAAGAGTCTATTTGACTCAGGGGTAGATTTATAATGATCCTACGTGGATCTTGGCTCGAGGGTCGGGGGTCTACACCAGATATCATATCGCAAGTCATTAATGTATCTAGAAACTTTATCTTCTTATCTCTCTCTCTGCCCAGCTCTAATTTTCAATTTGTAGAACTCCTCTGTGTACTCCTTCATAGTCAATCCTCTCTGTCTTAGGTTCTGCATCTTCCTGAACAGACTTATCTGGTAATCCTTGGGTATGAATTTTTCCTTCAACTTGTCTACCATTTGATCCCAACTCTTGATCTTCTGTTTTCCTTTGATCCTTCTATCAGCCTGCAGTTCATCCCACCACAATGTTGCATGTACCTTTAACCTAGTGACAACATGTCTTACCTTTCTATCCTCTTCGACTTCCTCATAGTGAAAATACTTGTCCATTGATCATATCCAGTCAAGCAATTCTTAGGTGTCTAAATTTCCTTCATACATAGGAATGTAAATATTTTCTCTAACACCCAATTTGACAACCACTCTAAGAAAGCATTCTTTCACAGCATCCTCAACTACAACTTCTTCGACTTCTACTTCTTCATTTTCTTCCTCACTGACATCTCCAACATTAGGCATGCTCCTTTGTGTTGTCTCCATGGCATCCAGCCTCGCACACAATTCTCTCATTTCCATTTCCATAGCTTTGTTGGCTATAGGTGGATCAACACATCTTCTATGCGGCATTGTGTTGATGCTTCTGATACCTTTACTTCTGATATCAACTTACTCCCTTTTCTTTACAGAAGTCAATTTTGTACATTCTTTGATACCACTCTCCCGCAAATCCCCTTCCCTCCAAAGGGTTTCTTGACCTCTCAGTCTTGGATCATTGAAATGATGAGTCAGAGAGACTCCTTGGGTCCCTATGGGCACCCAAAACTATTCTACCCACACATACAAGTCTCTTCCACAAGTGACCATGGCTACGACCATGGGTCTATCTCTTCATAGTTCGCACTTCAGGGATATCCCGAATCCTTCTCTCAAATTTTCTCGACGTACTCTTCTCCGAGGTTCCTAACTCCTGCCATGCGTCTCCTTCGATTCGCTGGCCCCACTATGGTTCAGAATTTGTGACCTCGTGAAACTCTGGTCTTCCACTCATGAACCTCCAACCTTCCGATTCTCAAAATCCTCAATCCATTGCCACGTGCTCTCCTGTGATCAACAGTCAAGATTGAATCACAACTTCAGACTTCTCGACTCTATTTTCGTCAAATTTCCAACTTGATGAAACTCTGAAGTATCGAAATACTTCACAGGTCTCCTTCTCGTAACTTCACCAGATCCAATGGTGTGGAATCACTCGTCCCCCTCTGAGAACGAATCTTGTTCACTAACCTTCAGTGAAGCTTTCAAGAACTTTTTCCCTTGAATATTTCGATCGCTCTCTTTCCCGAGCTTAACTTTCTTCGATTTCACTGGTTCCTCTCAACACTTATTTCGACACTTAGTCGAAATATCCATTTGTGCACACCTTGCAACAAATTTACTCCACACTCACTCTTTTGTGGATGACTTCACACTCCTTGCGACTATTTTCCAAATGCTTCTATCTCCTGTGACTGAAATCACGCTATCCCTCCTAAGCTTTCGAGTCAAAATAGACTCGATCACGCACTCCTTGCGGACTCTATGTGCACCTTGAACTCACTCAATGAAAAGAAACAATTGAAAATTATCTACTCACAGTGACTCATACATTCAACAAAGCAAATGTGATCATGGATACAAGAACAAAAATAACAGAGAATTAAAAAAATAACAGAAAATCTACCATTCATTTAGATAGACACATAACAATGCACATTTGGGACAATGTTCTTCTATTATATTCATCCAACCAAAACTTACATACATTCACCCAACATTTCCTTGTATCTCCCAGCTCTTAGCTTACAATGGAAATCTATGCACTAGATTCAGCCGCAACAACCATCAACAACAACTACTGATATATATTACAATGATTTATACAAAGGGACTCTATTGAGTCTTTCCCTCCAACTACTCTATGCAATCTTAATGGAATTGAATTCTAACAACTACTTAACACTTATTACAATAAATATCGAGTCAGACAGATAAGAGTGCAAGCTCCAAATCTGTACTGCTATTCAATTCATTAAAGAAAAATATATTCCCCATCGATCTTACACGATGGCTCAACCTACGATCATTCAAGACATTCATAAATCAAAAGTTTTGTCAGATATCACATTAATACATTGATATTTTTGAAATTCAAAATGTTTCAAAATATGCGCTAGTGTGCCCAACTCTCTTCCACGCTTGTGCTTTGCTAGCGATGCTCCTGCATCACCGTGAAATTGCGAGGCTAGTGAGGAAACATATCCAAGTAGCTGTGATAAAAATTTGATCTTGTGGGTCATTGTAGTTTTGGAGTTACACTCTGTGGAAAATAGGGTTTTTGGCTAGTCCTGAAACTAGTCTAAAGTATGTGTTTCAGGTACAAATGTCATAACTTATTCATACCAGATCCAAATTTAGTAAGACCAAATGTATTGGTTATATTACAGTCTTTAGTATTCTATGTACCATTTTGAGATCCATACAACAAATATTCCATGCAGGGCACACTCTACAAGGTCACTCTCTAGAATAAGCATGAATTCAATAAGGTATGCCATTTTTTCTATAACTCATTTTCTTATAGGTTCCAAGTAGTGAAACCTGGAAGATTTTCATAAACAACACTAAACAAAATTTTGTACTATTTTTAGATCTTTATTCATTACATGTACATAGTCATGATTATTTCAATTTAGGGTTGTTGACTAATCCAAAATTAGTCATGTGAGACTAAAGTAAAGTTTGATGAAAATTCTAGTCTCTTGTTGTTAAAGTTAAGGAAGGTTTGCAAGTATGTGGTCATATACATCAGG
>SNQJ01S0029388.1:54083-76335 GCA_010110895.2 Picea sitchensis | reverse complement strand
GGTTGAGGTACATGTTGGGTACATGGTTGAGACAAGTAGTTGATGAGTTGGCACATAAATGAGGTGTATAGTTGATGATGTTGGTACATCTTGACGAGTCATAGTTTATGTGTATTTGATGCAGGATTGGTACATATTTGGTGCATGGTTGATGCACTTGTTGATGGTATAGGTTGGTGCATGGTTGGTGCACTTGTTTATGGTACAGGTTGATTACAGGTTGTTTGGACATGTTATTGTGACATGTTATTTGTACATGTTTGGTGCATGGTTGATGCATTTGTTTATGGTACAGATTGAGGTATAGTTTGATGTATGATACATGTTGGCACAGGTTATTGGTACAGGTTGTTACAGGTTGATTGGTACAAGTTTACAATAGTATATCTCATAGTTATAGTGTGATAGTGGCTCCATCATTCTACTTCTACGTCAGGGAAGTTGGATGGGGCAAGGAGAGGTGGTTGTAGCCACCTTCTGATTGTAGCTGGAGAAAATAAGGGGGGTGTATCCTCCTTCTAGTTGTAGCTAGAGAATTGGGGAGTTGGAGCTTCCCTCAGGTTGTATCCTGAGAAACTCGAGGGTTGTAGCCTCCTTCTAGTTGTAGCCAGATAATTGAGGAGTTGGATCTTCCTTCAGGTTGTAGCCTGAGAAACTAGGGATTGGAGCCTCCTTCCAATTGCAGCTGGAAAACAAAGGAAGTTGGTACTTCCAATGAATTTAATTCTTAAAGACATATAAGAAAAATAATTCAGTGGTTTTCTCCTGCTTTGGGTTTCCAAGTAAAAACACTGGTGTACTATGTATGTGTATGATTTCTCATTTTTTCATTGTTTATTTACTCTGCAACTATTGGATGATAAATCTACATTTATATAAAACTTGCATTTTATGGTTAAAAATTATTATTTCTCTATTACTGATTCACCCCCCCCCTCTCAGTAATCCAACAGGGGGCCTGTTGGACATGCATTTTGATACAATTTTAAGGAAAATACTAAGTATGGAGGAGATGCACAACAACAACAAAAAAGAAGACAAGGAAGGAGTGGAGTGTGTAGTAAAGACACATTCAGGATTGAAGTGCACAATAATATCATACTTAGAGCATAATAAATCAGGAGAATAAAATAGTAAGATAAAGAGGGATAAAAGTAAGGACATCAGTTTGGCATGCCAAAAGTAGAAGGATGCATAAAAGTAAGAATAACAATAGTAAGGAATGAAAAATTACCATGCAGACATAAGAGAAGGAAAAACATAGCTAAACAATAAGTTGACATGAGTTTTCATGAGTCAGAATGAGTTGTAATAGGGTTTTGGGGATAAGCATGTAAGGTTTTGATCCCTAGAGTCCATGTATAAATATGTAATGGGTTGGGAAGATAGGGGTTCACAGAGAGAGTGAGAGAATAAACCAAGAAGGTGAGGGAATCTATGCCTGAGTGTGTAGGGAAATTTGCAGAGAGAGAGGCTTGCATTGCAGAATGACTAGGTAGAGTGGGGACTGATAATATGATGAATCTATTGTAGCACAGTGCAAAAGACTGGAATGATTACAGAAATCATAATAAAGAATCCAATAATTGTGGACATAGCCAAAAAGTTGGGTGAACCACGTTAATTAATGTGTCTACTTGTATTTTTATGTGATTGATCATGAATGTTCTCTTTATGCATGTTAGACTACATCTGTTTGTTGTATGATCATTGCAAAATAGTTATGAATGTTACAACGAATCATTTATGTTGCAAAATGTAGTGTAATGGTGCTATATAACTAAATTCACCAATCGATCAAAGAATAATAGACAACGAATCATGTGCACATAGTAGATGAATGATAATGGATAATATGATAGCCTCCCATCACTTGAATACTACAAAAAGTTGGTTCCTATAGCCCCAATAGATTCCTCAGGTGAGACTTCACTTGCATGTAGGTGATTCCAAAAGGGTCGTTGTCTGAAGAGTTTTGTTGGCTAATTAACTTGAACCTACGGTCTTAAAACTGTGCACCAAAACACATGGATGCAGACAATGCAAGCATGTATGCAACAAGATCAATCCTCTCTAGGATATCAAATGGTCCACAATAACATCCTGCTAAATTTGGAAAAATCCCCAATTTAAGTGAACTCTTCTTAGCTTTCAGTTTTGAGAAGACATGCTCACCCACTTTAAATTCTCTTTGTGTTCTTCCTTTGTCCACATAATGTTTATTCCTATCTTGTACAACCTTTAAATTCTGCCTTATTTTTACCATCCGTTCTTCCATTTCTCTGAGTAATTTTGGCCCAACCACTATTATGTTCATTGGGTTTTCCCAACTCACTGGTGTGTTGCAATTTTGAGTTATAATTCTTCAAATGGGATCATCTTTAAATATCCCTAATACCCATTATTATAAAAAAAATTAACTAAATGTAGATAATCTTCCCACTTTGATGGTTTATCCATCACATACATCCTTAACATATATTCAATCGGATGATTAACCCTCTTTGTTTTCCCATTGGATTCTCGATGATATGTTGTGCTAAAATTTAAATAATCCCTTCCAAAAGTTTGATGTGAATTTGGGATCTCTATCAAATGCAATTTCCTTGGGCACACCATGTAGCCTAGAAATTTCCCTCATGTAAATCTATGTAATGTTTGCTTCCTTGTGAATTAGCTTCATTGGAATAAAATGAGTAGCTTTAGTTAGCTTATCCACCACCACCATGATTGAATCATGCTTCTTTTTTGTTCTGGGAAACTTGGTGATAAAATCAATTATCACCAATTCCCACTTCCACTCAGGATTGGGCAATGGATGTAGAAAACCAACTAGATGTATATGCTTATCCTTGACCTTTTGATATTCTAGACAACTGGATATATAATCAACTACCTCTTTCTTCATATATGGCCAAAAATATTGGCTCTTGAAAAATGCAATTGTTTTCTGGTAACCTGGGTGCCCAACATAAGGATCATTATGCATTTCTCTTAGCACCATGTTTTTCATCTCTTGAGATTTAGGAACATAAAATATGCCCCTATAGATGAGGATTCCATCTGTTGGATAGTTGGTTGTCATTGATGTCAATATAAGTGGTTGTCATTGATGTTAACATATGTTATGGGTACATTTGAAGAAGTATCCAAAATTGTCCCCTTATGGTGTATCTTTAAGCATGGCCGTCACGGGGAGATGCTTTGAAGAAGTCTACAAGCAAACCATAGGTGTGGTCTTGTTGCATGAAGTTGATTGAGGAATAAGGACATGAAGGACAATGTAAATGAAGGTAACACACTAATATATGGATAGTCCTTGTCACACAGTTTCCAACAACAAGTGGTACACCACATGGGTCCTCACGGTTGAGGAGTTATGAGGTCATGAAATTGGAAGCCCCAAAGAATGGTCAAGAATCCCCTAAATGGTTGCAACAAGAAGTTAAAAGTCATTAATTAAAGTTTTAAATAGTTATAAATATAAATTACAAGTCGACCCTAAAGTTAAGGAAATAAGTCACATAGACAAGTATAAATACACTTCAAAATGCCTCTCATTCTTACACACAAAAGTTCAATGATTATCTATCTTTCAAGTGATCTTTTGGTTAATATTTTTGTATCATATATGAGGTAGAAAATTATGAGGTAGTGAAGCCTGAGTTAGTGAATGGAAGCAAAGAGAAAATTATACAAACTAACTTTCTGAGGTTATCAGTGGGTTGCAGTGGAGCAAGGCATGGACATTTACAAGTCACAGTAGAGCAAAGTGCAGGCATTCGTGGGTGGATAGTGTGAAAGTCGTAGATCAGTGAAAAGGTCATGAAAAAGATGTTATTTTTGGTTTGTTGAAGATGATATGTGCTAGGTTAGTCTATTGGTATGAGATGATATGCACCAAGTCCTCTTCATGAGTAAATTTATGTCTTTCATGTGTTTGTTGGAGGCTTGTATCATGCATCGTATGGAACATGCTTAAGGCATGTATTGGAGACCTTTTGGTACATGGTTGCACATGGTTGAGGTTCATGTCTTGGTGATATTGATACATGCTTGAGAAATATCATTGGTACTTGGCTTATGGATGGTATGGTTCATTGTTAGAGGCACATCTTTGTGACATTTTCATATACTTGAGGCATATGACACATGGTATGATACATGCTTGAGGTACATTGTGGCACATGGTTTGGATATTTGGGCATATGTTTGAGGTACACCTTGGTGATGTTATCGTACATTGATTAGAAACATATCTTGGCTATCTTGGTGTTTGGTTAGGTATATGTCATGGTAATGGTATCATATGCTTGAGGCACTTATTGATAAGGTTATGGAACATGTTTGAGGTACATGCACACATGTTTGAGGTACATTCATTTAATGATGTTTTGGTACATAGTTGACACACATATATAGATAGTGATGTTGGTAATTGGTTGAGGCAAACCATTGATGATATCATATGGTACATGGTGTATGACCTTATTGATAAATATCATGATTGATATGGTATATGGTTGATGTACATGGTATGGTATAGGTTTCAGTGCATGGTTGATGCATGGTATGGTACAGGTTTTGGTACATGGTTGATGCATGATATGGTATAGGTTTTGGTACATGGTTGATGCATGATATGGTATATGTTTTGGTACATGTTTGTTGAACATGTTATGGTACAAGTTCTGGTACATGGTTGATGGTTGATGTACATGGTATGGTACAGGTTTCGATACATGATTTATGTACATGGCATGGTGATGGTTTTCGTATCCATGTGAGTGGATCTAATTACAATTGGTTGATGATGGTATATAAATGACAATGGTGATGACATGGACAATGAAGGGTTGTATGATTGGTTGAACAACAATTATAGGTTGATGTGACAATGATAGTCACAAGTTGATGTGACAGTGATAGTCACAGGTTGATGTGACAATGTTAGTGACATGTTTTTGTATTGGTGATAGCGACAATTATAGGTTGATCAGTGGTAGTGATAGGTTGAGTCTACACTCATATTTCACGACAATAGGATGGGGCAAGGAAAGGGGGTTGTATCCTCCTTTGGGTTGGTGTCGGAGAACTCAGGGAGTTGGATATTCCTTTAGGTTGGATCTTTTAAATCAGGGGGTCTTAACCTCCTTTCGGTTGGTGCTGGAGAAATCAGGGAGTCAGATCTTCCTTTAGGTTGGAAACTGTGAACTAGGGGGTTGGAGCCTACTTCCAGTTGTAGATAGAGAATTTAGGGAGTCGTAGCTTCCTTCAGGTTGATGCCTGTAAATCAGGGCTTTGGTGCCTCCTTCTATTTGGTGTTGGAGAATTTGGAAGTTGGTGCTTCCTAAGAATGTGTTGTTGATATATATAAGAAATCATTCCATGGTTTTCTCCCATTTGGGTTTCCATGTAAATTTTGGTGTACAATGTATCTTTGGTTTTTTATTATGCACTGATGAATGATACTGCTTATAATGCAATGATGTACTGAATTCATTATAGATAAATATTGAATATTTTTGATAAGTTGAAGCTATCAAATACTGCAGATAAAGTTGAAGTTCATATATACTATGATTGAAAGTGGTAAAATTTCTCATATTGATCCACCCCCTCCTCTTAGTATTCAAACAAAAAGTATTAGAGCATATCCTTTAAGAAATTAGTTTAACCACTGGAATGTAGATCATGGATATCATGGATAATGGATACAAAGCTAATGGAATATTGTGGTTTGAAGTATGAGATGTGGAATATAAAAATGAAAATATTTTTACAAGCACAGGGGTATGATGTTTGGAAATCAATTGTGTTAGGATACACCACTACAAAGAAACCGAAGACTTCATCCAAGAAGGAATTGAAAAGAAACAACAAAATGGAAATGGATTTCATCTTGAAAGGATTATGTGAGTCAGTTAAAGACAAAGTGGGACAATTCTCATCAACCAAAGAACTTTGGGACAAGCTACATAATCTATACTTTACAAAATCCCATTCTATCGTAGAGCCATAGCATACCAATCCGAATAAAGTAGATGATGAAGTAGAACAAGAAGAAAGATGATATTCATGTCAGATAGATTCAGAAGAATAATATTGTGAATAAGGCATAGTAAATCTTGAAGAAAAATTAATCAGCGTTTTAGACGATATGATGAATGAAAGAAATAAGAACAAGTCACTCAAGGAATAATTGAGCGAGCTAAAGAAGGGTTATCAAAATAACAACTCTAAATAAGTCCAATAGATAATTACAAACCTAAAAGTACAAATAGAATAAGACAAAAGGATTGAAGAAGCATGAAAAAGTCAGTCGAAAGAAAATAAATTTTTGGAAGCCAAAATAGTAGCACAAAGAAAGGAAGTAGATAAGAGAGAAGAGATTTTGACTAGCCATCTCAAAGAAATATTTGAGGACTTACATAAGATTGAAGCATAATTTAGTCAACAAGAAAGAAGACTTGAAGAATAAATTGTCTCCTTGAAGACCCAACTTGAAGAAGCAAAGAGAAAGGAAGAAGTCGTAAATATCCAGATAATGAAGAAAGAAGAAGATTGTGAGAAGCTTGAAGAATAAATTGTCACATTAAGAGTTAAAATTATCAAGCCTATCAAGAAAATTGAAGAAAGAGAAATCTACACATACTCAGTAAAGAAAGATGAAGAGAAAAGTTACAGGTTACTAGAAAGGAAGAATGAAGAGAATGCTAAGAGTTATGAAAAAGTCATCAAAGACTCTATCAAGAAGGAAGAATGCAAGCCCTCAGAGGAGAACATTCCAGAAATGAAGAAGACTCAAGAAGAAGATTACAAAAGAGACATATATCAAAGAATACCCTCATATTTTAGGTATCAAATAAGATTCAATCATTATGAAGGAAACACCAGAAGAGAAGATTGTAATCAACTAGGGAATGAATTCAGAAGTACGAAATCACAAGGAAGATCATTCACTCACAGGTATCAAATTTTCTTTTATGGTTATTGTTTTATTTGCAATAAACTTGGACATAAAGTTGTATATTGCAGAGCTTATGGAAGAAATGGTCAAGCAAGAAAGGTTTATGTTCTCCCCCACAATATTGAATGCTACAAGTGCCACAACTATGGACATATTGCACATGGTTGTAGAAGCATGATGGATACTTCCATGAAAGTGAACACTGATATTAGATACAAGAAGGTTTGGAAAATAAAACAAGAACAAGTAAAGGAAGAACAAATGAATAAAGAACACCCAGAAGTTATACTCTTAGGATTTGCAGTAGTACAAGATCAGGACAAATCTACAAGATAAAAGGGAGATGTCAGAGACATGAAGGTTTGGAAAGGAAATGAAAAACAAGAAGAATAGGTGAATGAAAACTAGGTCCCAGATATTGTACTCACAATATTTGCAACAATGCAAAATCATGATGAAAAGGATGTCAGAATTCAAGAAGATGATATAGAGGAAGATGTCAAAATTTAGGAATATTATGAATATGAAGATTACTGCGCATTAGGGCAGATTCCTCCACCTTTATGAGCCATCGACTTGGAGAATATCGATAAATATCAATATTGAATAGGGGGAGTATAACCAACATCTCTACAGATCATAGAGATATATTTCAAGCAGTCTGAAGTGTTTGTAGATTTTGGGATGGCAGGTTCAAAATTGTTTGATGACAAAAGTGTAGAATGTCTTGTGACAATTTGATTGTTTGAGGAGCATATTTGAGAATGAAATCCCATGCAGGGATGAGCTGATACATGAAGAATAAAAGTGGCACACTTTTCAGGTAGAGATTCATGTAGAGGATTCAAGGAATGTATTCAGACAAAGAAATATTCAATATAGATTGTTGTAGACATGTAGAGTCTAATTTGCATATTGAACAGACAACTTGAAAATCAGGAATATGTAGCGATCATTTGCAGAAGACTCAAAGGAGTCTTCAGATGGGTCAACATCATGTGCAGATGAGTATTAGAATCATGGAAAATTTTATGATATATGGACAGAGATAGATTCATGATATCTTTAACAGGTTTAGACAGATATATTATAGTGGATAAAATCATATTAACAATTGGAATCAGTGGAATCAGTGGAAAGGTGGAATCAGTTAGTCATAGGAAGGAAAGCCGTGAAAGGCATAGAATAACATGGAAGATAAATCGCCAGAAGAGGATATATAGCCAGAGGAAATTATGGTCATTAATGTGAACTTGACAAGCCATGAAGAATTGAAGTCAAGTAAATTTGAATGATTTTTATATATTTCAGTGAATCACAAGAGGAAGCACCAATGGATAAGAAACCATGGAAGAGAGTAAAGAAAGTATATACAAGAAGCCCCATATTGATCTACATGATATCTTGCAGAGAATTTGAGGGGAGAGAAATCGTCAGAGAAAGATATCGGGAAAGAAATATAAGAAACATGAGTATAGGGGGAGTGCATGAAGTCAGATAAATATTGTTCAGAGAAGGTATACCGGTAGGGGGAATTATCCTTTTTCTCATGATGTCAAAGGGGGAGAAATAGAAATATCAAAATAGAAAGATAAGAAGCATGAATAGAGGGGGAGCATCCCCAAGGGGAGATACCCTTCTCCATTGATGTCAAAGGGGGAGGGAAACATGAGGAGAGAAATATGAGGAGAGACAGATCAGGAGAATTGGTTAGAGGTGGAGCATGCATGTTGGAGTATGAGTATTTCCATCAATGCCAAAGGGGGAGATTGTTGGATAATTGGTTTTCATTGATGTTGTTGGATAGTTGGTTGCCATTGATGTCAATTGATGTGATGGGTGCATTTTTAGAAGTCTCCAAAGTGGTCCCCTTATGGCGTATATTTAAACATGGCCCTCATGGGAAGATCCTTTGGATAAGTCTACAAGCAACTCAAAGGTGTGGTCATGAAGCCCGAAGTTGATTGAGGAATAAGGACATGAAGGAAAATGTAAATGCACGTAACACACTAATAGATGGATAGTCATGAACAAGATGGATCTGTGAAAAGGTCATGAACAAGATGTTATTTTTGGTTTTCTCAAGATGATATGCACCAGGTTGGTGTATTGGTATGAGATGATATGCACTATGTCCTTTTCATGAATACATGTATGTCTTTTATGTGTTTTTTTTAGGCTTGTATCATGCATGGTATGGCACATGCTTAAGGAATTTCTTGGAGGCCTTTTGGTACATTGTTGCACATGGTTGAGGTTCATGTCTTGGTGATATTGATACATGCTTTATAAATATCCTTGGTACTTGGTTTATGGATGTTATGGTTCATTGTTAGAGGCACATATTTGTGACATTGGCATATACTTGAGGCATATGGAACATGGTATGATACATGCTTGAGGTACATTGTGGCACATGGTTTGGAGATTTGGGCATATTCTTGAGGTACACCTTGGTGATGTTATGGTACATTGATTAGAAAAATATCTTGGCTATATTGGTGTCTAGTTTCATATATGTCATGGTGATGGTATCATATGATTGAGGCCATTCTTGATAAGGTTATGGAACATGTTTGAGGTAAATGCATTTGATGATGTTTTGGTACATAGTTGAGACACATATCTTGATGGTGATGTTATTACTTGGTTGAGGCACTTCATTGATGATATCATATGGTACATGGTGTATTACATGATTGAGACATATCATGAGGGCTATGGTATATGGTTGATGTACATGGTATGGTACATGTTTCAGTGCATGGTTGACACATGGTATGGTACAAATTTCGATGCATGGTTGATGCATGGTATGATATAGGTTTCAATACATGGTTGATGCATGATATGGTACAGGTTTTGGTACATGGTTGATGTACATGGTATGGTATAGGTTTTGGTACATGGTTGATGGTTGATGTACATAGTTGATGTAAATGGTATGGTACAGGTTCTGGTACATGATTGATGTACATGGTATGGTGATGGTTTTGGTATCCATGTGAGTGTATCTGGTTACAATTAGTTGATGATGGTATATCAATGAAAATGACGATGACATGGAAAATTTCAGGTTGGATGATTAGTTGATCATCAGTTACAGGTTGATGTAACAGTGGTAGTCACAAGTTGATGTGACAGTGACAATGATAGTGATAGTCACATGTTTATGTGATAGTGACAGTGACAGATTGTTGTATTGGTGATAGTGGAAATTACGGGTTGATAAATGGTAGTTATAGGAGGAGTCTACACTTATATTTCATGGAGGTAGGATGAGGCAAGAAAAGGGGGTTGTATCCTCCTTCTGGTTGGTTCCAGAGAACTCAAGGAGTTGGATCTTCCTTCACGTTAGAGCCTGTAAATTAGGGGTTGTAGCCTCCTCCCAGTTGGTGCTCAAGAAATCAAGGAGTTAGAGCTTCCTTCAAGTTGTATCCTATGAATTATGGGGTTGGAGCCTCATTCTAGTTGTATTTGGAGAATTCAGGGAGTTGTATCTTCCTTTAGGTTGGTGTCTGTAAATCAAGGGGTTGGTGCCTCCTTCCAGTTGGTGCTAGAGAATTCGGAAGTTGGTTCTTCCTATCAATGTACTCTTGATATATATAAGAAAACATTCAATGGTTTTCTCCCATTTGGGTTTCCACATAAATTATGGTGTACTATGTATATGTGGTTGTTTATTATGCACTGATGAATGATATTGTTTATGATGAAATAATATATTGAATGCATCATTGATAAATATTGAATACTATTGATAAGTTGAATCTATTGAATATTATTGCTAAATTTTAAGTTCATATATACTTTGATTGAAAGTGGTAAAATTTGTCATATTGATTCACATCCCCCTCTCAATATTCAAACACCATCCTCTCTTAGCTCATAATCCTTAATTTTCTGTTGAGAAATAACTTGTTGTAATTTTTCTTTTATTTGCACATAATGTTGATTTGATTTTTCAAATTCCAATTTGTTTTCTTTTAAATTAGATGTATATATGCTAATGGATGTAGCATGCATCTCATGCACCCTCCTTTCGAGTGCATCAACCGATTTCTTCTCTTTGAATTTTATATGATTTATATCAAAGTCATACTCACTGAGAAATTCCAGCCATCTAATTTTTTTGGTGTTCAAAGTTGGTTGTCCAAAAAAATATTTCAGACCACTATGGTTTTTGCTTAGTTCAAATCTCTTTCCCATACGCTAACACCTACACATATTCAATTCATGAACTATGGCTACCATTTCCAAATCATGGGTGACATAGTGTCTCTCATGTTCCCATTTTGGCTAAGGACTCCTTCAAGCCCTTACTTGTAGGTATCTATGCACACAATGAAATATTCATTTGGATGACCAATATTTAATATTGGTGCACTAGTCAATTACTTCTTCAAATGTTGAAACCTTTCTTCACATTTAGAGGTCCACTTGAACTACACACTTTTCTTTTGTAAATAAGAGATTGGATAGGTAATATTTGAAAATCTTTCAATAAATATTCTATGATAACCTTCAATCCCCATGAATGATCTCACTTCTGAGACACTCTTTGGTGATGGCCATCCTTCAATGGATTTTATCTTATCAAGGTCCACTGCTATCCCTTCCTTTGAAATGATATGGCCAAAATAGTGTATCTGCCTCTGATAAAATGAGTGCTTGCTCAATTTTTTCATATAGTTGATTCTCCCTCATACTTGAATCACCATACTCAAGTGTTTATCATGCTCTTATTTAGAGTTAGAGTAGATAATTATGTCATCGAAGAAGACAATGACAAAGTTATCCAAGTACTTTATACAAATACCATTCATTAAAAACATGAAGATAATTGGTGCATTTGACAACCCAAATGGCACCACTGTAAAATCATAATGGCCATACCTTCTTCTAAATGTTGTCTTGTTGATATATTATTCTCTAATCCTCACCTGATGATAGCCTAAACTGAGTAAATCTTGGAAAATATATTTTCATCTTTTAGCTTATAACAAATATTATCTATCCTTGGCAAATGATACTTGTTGTTCATAGTCACCTTGTTCAACTACCTAAAATCAATGCATAGCCTCAAGGTTCCATCCTTCATTTCCACATATAATACTAGGGTTCCCCAAGGTGACACACTTGGTAATATATACCCCTTATTCAAAATATCTTCAAGCTACATTTATAACTCTTTCATCTCTAGTGTGCTCATCCTATAAGGATTCTTGGACACTATGGTTGCTTCAGGCATCAAATTAATGGAGAAATCTACATCTCTTTTTGTTGGCAGCCCATTTATCTCTCTAAATACATCATCAAATTATTTCAAGATAGGTTTATCTTCAATACTTGGCACTCTATTCTTAGTTTCTTCTTCCATGCGAGTTGCATATATTTGACATCATTTTCTGAAGATTCTTTTCAACTACAAGGATGCAATTTCTCTGATAGAAACTTCCCTTGGAATACCCTGAACTTTCCTCAAGTTCCCTTCTTCATCCAAGAATGTAAATACCTTATTATAGAAATCTAGGACAACATGATGCATATTCAACCAATACATACCAATTAGGAAATCATATGATCCCAAAGGTATGATATTCAAATATGCCTTGGTACTCAGTCCATTCATGTCCATTGAAAAATCCTTAACCATCTCATTGATTCTTCTTTTAGCTACTATCCAATATTTCCCAAGATTGATTCTTTGCAAGTGAAATATTCCACAAGGTTATGATCTATCTAACTATGACTAGTTCTTGAATCAATTAAATTAGCTAGAGGTTGATCATTGATCTTACCTTCCACTTAAATCACGTGAGACTCAAATTCATCTTTTTTTTTATCCAAGGCGGCATAGATCCTTGGTATGCTTCTACCCATGTACTCAATTGCATCATCCTGCTGTACATTGTGAAAAATCTTCACTCTTTCACCTCTATGAGGGAAATCTCTATACATGTGATCTCCCTCATAACCCCAACATTTAATGGGATGTTGCCTTGGTATTTTTTCCAATGTTTTTGTTACTTTGGACTCATTTTGGATTGGCTTCCCTTGAGAACCATTTCTAAAGAATGTTGTCTTCTGCCCTTTCTTCCTATTCTCCATATTACCTTTCTTCTTGTATTCTCTAGCCTTTTAGAAATTTTGTCTTCCTCTACGCTGATCATAGAGGAACTTGGATCTCCTTATTTCTTCCTACAATATTTTGGGATCATCATACTGTATCATATCACTGAATAACAAAGGTATCCTACTTAAGAACCTTTGAATCTCAATTTTCTTATCCTTAATGAAGTCAATAGATCTCAACATATCTATGAATATTCTCTCATACTCATCCATGGTCATGCTTCAAATATTGAGTTCAAAGAACTCCTTCATCTTGCTATCATAATAATGCTTGGAAAAGTATTTATTATGAAAGTACTTATTGAACCCCCTCCAAGTAATCTTCTTCTCATCAATGTGATTTACTTTCACAAACTGGTCCCATCACATTGATGCTTTTCCCTTGAGCTGGTAGATTACAATTCTTCCTTATAATTGTGAGGAATAATTGTGCAATTGAAAGTATTTCCTCATTCCCAATATCCAAGTCTTTGTATCTTCATATTTATTTTTTTCACCATCAAAGGTAGGAGGTTTTATCTTCCTTATTTCTCCTTGTAGTTCATATACCCTATACCTTCTTCTATGCTTTCTGAGAGGAGATAAAATTGGATTGGTTTAGTTCTTCTAACAGAGTGTCTTGGTGAGTGGTGATTATTCCTACCAACACTCATAGACACTTCCTTTTTGGCATGAGACTTGTGATTCTTTGAATTGCTTGAATTTGTTGCCTTGTCCACCCTTTTCTCTATCCTATCCAAGCTATGCAATAAATTGATGTTGAAGCCATTCTGTTGATCTTGAGCTTTCATAATCCTCTCATTATCAACTTTATAGCTCAACACATCACTTTGTAGACTCTTTATAGCCTCAACCAGATTTATTATTTCCTATTTTCCTTCTCCATGCCCATTTGATTATGTCCCTGCATTACCCATGCTCACATACAACCCCCTGGCTTCATCTTCATGGTTGTAATTTCTCTATGCATATTCCATGCCTTTGGTCCCTTTATTGAATTCTTATTTGTTCTATTTGTTCCCTTTGTTTTGAAAAATGTGCATGCAATAGGATTTTTTGGACAAAATAATTCAATCGATGTACATAAATTATGCACAATTATTCCCTTTAAGTGCACCATAATTCTTCTTTCTAATTTCTTGTGAGTTTTACTACTAAATTCACATTTATGGGTGAATATCACGTTTCCTCTATCCAATACCTTCCCAATGATCATCTTCTTATTCAATTATGAGATATGATCAACAAGTTATAGCCGCTTAAATATTACCCATTTACTCCTTTTGTACACTTTTAAATCTAGTGCAACTTCAACCTTGTTCTTGCATCCCTACACCAAATACATTGGGATTTAACAGAATCTCAATTGGGTTTATTCATGCTTTCATGTTGAGCGTTATGACCTAGTTTGACCTTCATCCAACATCCAAGTTACTTGTTACAACTTGTTGAACTTTTGTCTGTTTTCCCTTTTTAGCACTAAATGCTACAAGTGTCTGGCTTCTCATCATGTACATGTTCAGGAACCCATATTCCTAATATAGCTCCATAGATTTATTCTATGCTTGAATATATTTCCATTGACTACCCCTGTGCACAAAACTGACTTCTGCACAGGGAGTTATTCCCTCTGGAAGTAAACTAGTATTGAAAAATTACCTTGCAATGTTTAGCCTGTAACTTCCTCATACAAGTTATGTTTTGTGAATAGAGTATCTCATTGGAAAGATATCTTCGAGATCCTTTATTTGTGATACAAAAATAAAGTGTACCTTGACACACTCTATTCTCATGGTTTTTTATTGCCTGAAAATGTTGTTTAGGCCTTCAAAATCATCCTACAAGTTTATGACCTGCAAATCACTATACATTTCAGATAATTTTGACTGATTTCTATTGACTCGAAAATTGATCTAGTGTTTTGAGTCCACCTTTCACCCTAAGGTGATGCCATGTCAACATCCTAGACTACTTGGCCTCTCTCTCTCTCTCTCTCTCTCTCTCTCTCTCTCTCTCTCTCTCTCTCTCTCTCTCTCTCTTATATCTTTTTTACCCCTTTACGCTAGCCGTAAACATCAATAAAATATTGATATTTTATGGGCCCCACCTGCCCAACTGGCACATATCCAACCCATATGGGAAAATGGTTCCACCTTGAGTGTCTAATTTCCATGTGGCACCTCTTCAATATTTTTGGGGATGTGTGGGTCCCAATCCACACTTTTACCTTGGTGGGCATGAACTTGCATGTTTTCCAGATCCAACAGTTGAGAATGGGCGAGATTGATGATGAAGAGGCCATGTCACATCCAAAAAGTGCACGAGGTTTAAAAAAAAATTGGTTCATGACATTCCAAACCACTTTCTACGTGGCATGATCTAAGTGTTGTCACATGGTAAAGAGTTGTGAGCCAAAACTGCTTCGCCTCCCATGCGACAATGGTTTATGGTATTGACTATACCACTATCTCATGTGGCTTCCATGTGACTTGCCACCATGCCTCCAACTGTCACCGTGGACCTACCACCATGGCAATCCATGTCACCTCTACCACATCATCGCCATGTCACTGTCACGTGGCTTCCATGTCATGTTGATGTCACATATGGAAAACTACCCAAATTTGGAATTTTTATCCAAAATTACATAATTTTTAAATTTCTACTCGAGCCACCATTGAAATATGAAATTAAGCTTACCTTGGTCAATTTTGGCCCTTCCACACACGACTCATTAACATTTCGGGCCATGAATTTTACTCGAATTCTCTCATGAATTGGAATCTTTTACCTAATTTCGCCTTTTCCATGGTTACTCTATAATTCCAAAATTCTACCAATTACATGGCCAAAAATACCCAAATAGTGGTTATAAATTGGGAATTTTAATTATTTGGATCTAATCCTTCAATTTTCTCATGCATTTATTCAAATTTCATTGGATTAATTTTGACAAACATGTTGCAGACATACTCAGAAATTTAATTTCTGCAATTCAGCTTTTGTGTGCTATCATATGGCCCCATGCAGGCTTAGTATTGAACCTAGAGCTTTGATACTATAATGTAACATCCCCAACCCAAAGATGATCCACACCAAACAATTTTTTTCCCGCTGATACCATTTTAATAAACAATTTACCTTGCATATGAATATAATTATGCAGTTATAACAATATTTTATACATTCATACAATTATGGACATTTTCAACAACATAATTAATATAAACATACACACAATAATTAACATATAAGAAAATGTAAGACACCACTTATATTTTGTTGTAAATCACCAATTACGTGTAGACCTCAGATGTTCCTCCGAGCCATAGACCACACTGCTCATAATTTATGAGCAGTGAGTCACCCTCGAGCTAGTGCTAGGATTCCATTAGGGCAAAGGTTACCTAAGCCAAACTAAGGTATTACTAACAACACAATAACGCATAATATTAGTTTCAAACTCTAGAAATATTTCCCATTTCACATCCTCTCATTCCCCACAACTTGTTCCACCCTAGGAATTGTACCCCTTCTCTACTCAAAAATCCATCAAATGTCCCACTTCCCTTCCAGGGCTTCAACAATAGGTCATATAGGAAGTCTCATATCTCTATGGCACCCAAAACAAAAGGTTTCTCAAGGGTTCAATGCCCACTATCCTAGCACACAACGAAACTATACCAACAATTCTCTCACCTAGAGAAAATTTCTCCACAAGCCTGATAACATACTTCTTCAACCCAAACCACCAAGGATTTACAGGGTAACTAGCTTCAAATTACACTCCAACAAAGGTATCGATGATGGATGGAATGAGTGAGTGAATGATGGAATTACTCTAATCCCCATCAATATATTTGCATGATATTAAATTGACAGTTGTCACCTTATGAACTACCTTTCAACCCACTTGGTGATACGTTCCTAGCCTTTAGGAACTTAAGATAAAATATATCACATGACTTTGGACTTTAGGAATAATATTATTTATTCCTTGGATTAAGCCCCTTTTCCTCTCAATACCTTAGCCCCCTTTCACTCTCATGGATTCATATACCCCCCATACTCTTTCGTTTGTCTTGGTATGCAATAATGATGTATTTTATTAACATAATCAAGTGTGATTACATATTACAATGATAGGAAAACTGGCCTTTTAGCATCTAATCGGTTTGGCTTAATAATCACATAAACACTCTGGCCTCAAAACATATATACAAAGGCACTCTGGCCCAAAACATCCTAGCTCACCAAATTATAAAGCATGTGTACATTTACAATTAGGGTTCTACCTAGGGGTATTAGACCATTGGACTCCACTTTTGTCTCATTGCCCTCACCACAACATAAATAAAAGCATAAGAATGAGAAATAGGTTTTGAATTGGATTACACATGTCGCAAGAGATTGAATTGGCATTACAACATGTTCAGCCTTAGATCTTGGGACTATTTTTATTTTTATATTATTGGTTGGATAAGCCCATTATTTGTAAACATACTATCTATCTTGTATATATACCAAGGAGATCTAGTTTTAAGGATCATTTTATCTTGTGCATTTGATATATTGTAAAAGGAGGTTGCCCATCTGAAGAGTGTTGGAGTTACTTCACACACACCTAGGATTTATTTTTCCTAAGTTTTTTCCTTGTTTATTAGTCATAATTAGTCATTATCTAGTCTCCTATATTTTAGGGGAGAATATTCCACCTGGAGAATATTCTCTTTCAGTTGACACTTCAGTTTGACTAGTTGAATTGAGTTTAGATGTTGCATTGGTTTTGTCACCATGAAACATTGGGATCATCACCATGATAATGTGCACTTGCCTTGGGATCATCACCAGACTGGCCCATTACCCTTGATTCCTTGATCTACTCCTCGGTACTCTATGTTCAATTAGTTAACTGAAGACTAGTTGACTAGTTAACTCAGCTAGGTGGTATTTCACTCCCAAAACTGCCTGAGAGACTAGACTAGGTCGAAGTTCACTCCCATAACTATTGGTGTGTGTCCAGATCACTCTATACCACCACTATGGCACATTGGTTCTCCTCCAATGCACATTCATTGAGTTATACAGAGTATATCATGTGTAAATTATTCATTATTCAGGACGATTAATGAGAAATCTTCCATTCTTTCTCTCCTTGTTATTTCTCAATTTCTCTCTGCAAATGTTTGTAGTATTTTCTATCTAGATCTATTATGTGCAGGTTCAACATGTTTACATGGTATCAGAGCTAACAAACTTCTAATCAATGTTACACCAATTTTTTTTGCAGGTACAAAAGATTGAAGACAATGGAAAGATGGATTTCCAAAAAGAATTCATTCTTACACCTTACAACTACTTTGCATGGAAGGCGAAAATAGCCATACATATCCGAACCAAAGGATTGTACAGGTTAAACTTGAATATATATACAGAACCGACATCATCCATATAAAAATCCAAGTACATAAATCGAATGGATGAAGCACTCAGAACAATTTGCAGTCTTATTTCTACCGATCTTCTTTTTCACATATCTTCCTGTAAGACTCCCAATGAAGCCTAAACAACCTTAGAATGGATCTTTGGAAAACAATATGAGATTAGGGGACACATGCTAGAGATGGAATTTCTCACATTGGATCCAAAAATCTTCGACAATATCCAAGATTTCTTTACAAAATTCAAGGATTTACTGTTGCAACTCAATGCTTGCGGGGATGATAAATCTACGGAGGAGAAACAAATGGTTCTCACCATTCTCTCCAAAATTGTTCCTTAATTCTATGTATTCGTATCCACATTCTATTCTTTTATATTCTCCTCTGGATCCACCTGTAAGATGCCTTCTCTTGAGGACTTTATCGAATCCCTGACACAAGAGAAAACCAAGCTCATCAACATGGGAAAAATCAAAGGCCCAAAGGCGCATGCACTCATTGTGCAATATGGCAGCCAATAATATCAGAAATATAAAGATAAATACAAAAGTAAATCTCATGCTCATCTGAAGAATGGAGGTACACAAAACCCTTCATCGATGCCTCTGGATCCAAAGGGGAAAAGGGAAGAAAAGGGGAGAAATGCACATACTATCACAAAGGATTCCATATAGAACCCACATGAATGCAAAACAAAATAGATATAATGACTCAAATACTTCAAAAAAACAACCTTGGAGATAACATCCATGAGGGTGCTAAGAAGAAGAAGCCAAAAGATTAGAATCCCAAGAAAGGCAACTCTAGCCATGCCTTGATTGCCATCAACTCCTCTCCCAATGCTTGGATCATAGATTCAGGAGCATCAAATCACATGGTTGCCTCAAAATAAGTATATTCTTCATTGGATGCATGCAAAGGTCCTCTTATTCTGATGGGGGGAAACTCGTCTGTTGAAGTCACCGACAAAAGAAGGATTGAACTCACCAAGGGAAGCTTCGAGAATGTGTTGCACGTTCCCAAACTTTCCATCAAACTTCTCTCTGTGTATTAGATGATGAATTCAGACACTGGAAATAAATTCATATTCACACCAAATTTCGTGGACATCTATGACATGCAAACCAACTCTAGGGTTGTTACCGGTGAGGTAAATCATAAGTCTAGATTGTATACATTTTCTAAATTCATTGAACCTGATTCTGCTTTACTGCTTACTCATGCTGATGAAAATAGTAGGATATGGCACGAAAGGTTTGGACATTTGAATTTTAGATACATGCAACAACTTAGCAATAAAATATTGGTTGATGGTCTACCAGACATCCATTTCTCCAAGGGAGTATGCGAGGGATGTGTTCTCGGAAAACACCCTTAAGAGAAATTCGACAAAGGAAAGTCCCAGAGGGATTTTGCACCTTTATATTTGATTCACAGTGAACTTATGGGTCCTTTTCTGCATCCATATATCAGTAAAGTGAGGTTTGTTCTCATTTTTTTTTATGATTTCTCATGTTTTACATGGATATACTTTCTCAGGAAAAATATGAGGTCTTTGAACACCTCAAAGATTTCAAAGCCCTGGTTGAGACACAGTCCGGAAAGAAGATCAAAGTCCTTTGAACTAATAATGAGGGATAATATGTAAATCATGAGATACATAATATTTTCCATGAGGTAGGGATTCAGTTGCATCACACATTTCCCTATACTCTGCAGCAAAACAGAGTCGCTGAGCGGAAAAAGAGATCTCTAAAGGAGATGGCATCTTGCATGTTTCATGCAAAGTCACTACCACATAGACTATGGGCTGAAGCACCTAATTGTGCAAAATACATCCAAAACATATCTCCCCATAGACCTATCAAGGATACAACCCCCTATGATGCTTGGAGCGGCCTCAAACCGGAAGTGACCCACTTTCGCATTTTTGGTTCACGTGCATGGGCTCAGATTCCCATTCAAAAGAGGAAGTCTCTTGATCCACAGAGAATTGTGTGTATTTTTGTTGGATACCCCAACGGTGTGAAGGGATATAGGCTTATTGATCTTTCCTCGAATTGGCTCATCATTGAGCGTAGTGTCCAATTTGAGGAAAGTGTCTCGCATGTACCTCAGTAGCCGCATGCAGACACCTTCATTCTTCCACCTGTCTAAGATGATGATCAAGCACATAGTGACTCTTCTTCAGAGGACTCAGATGATTCAGATTCAGAGTCAGTATAGTCAGATGCAAATTCAAAGCATCCAAATGCAATTGTAGACCTAGAGCAGAGGCCCAAGTGGGCACATACTACTCTTCATGATGCAGGGGATCTCATTGGTGATCCAACCAATACTAGGAGAACTCGATATGATTTCAAGGAGCCTCCTATTGCACTCACTACCACTGAATCATTTCCCTCCAAGCATCTTTTCTTCGTTCGGTATTTAGATCCATAGTTTTATGGCGAGGCTATTGGAAATCCCTTTTGGGAATCCACCATGCAGGAGGAGTACAAATCCCTCCTTGAGAACCATACTTGGGATCTGGTTCCCCTTCCTTCTGGGAGGAAAATTGTCATATGCATATGGGTCTACAGGACCAAGAGAGCAGAGGATGGATAGATTAGCAAATACAAAGCTAGGATTGTTTCCAAAGGCTTTCAGGAGGTGCATGGTATTGACTATGATGAGACCTTCGCTTCAGTAGAGAATATGGATTCCATACGATTGGGATTGGCCATTGCGGAAGACAAGGGATGGGAAGTCCATTAGATGGATGTGAGGAATGCATTTCTTCATGGTGATCTCTCAGAGTATATGGAGAAGCCCCAGGGACTTATGCAGGACTCATCTTTGGTATTTCGACTGAATAAGTCCCTTTATGGCCTCAAGTAGGGTCTGAGGGCATGGTATGCCAAGATGGACTCCTACCTGTTGTCACAGAACTATGCACATTGTAAATCAGACCCAAATGTCTACATGCTCAGAACAACTGATTCACTTCTACTCTTATTTCTGTATGTTGATGATTTTATGATCACCGGTTGCTTGACTTCAACTATTTCTACAGTCAAGAAGATTCTACATGACAGGTTTTTGATGACAAACATGCATCCACTACACTTCTTACTTGGACTCGAGATGATTCAGGATGCATCATGCATCAAACTGTCTTAGGCCAAGTATGCACGAGATCTCCTTGAGAGATTTCACATGATAGACTGCAAGTCTACTCTGACTCCTTTCCTATCAGGAGTCAAACTTGCGGATGGAAGGGAGACTCCACTGGTTGACAACAAACTGTACAAACAACTAATGGGGATCTTTTTGTATCTCACACACTCCATACAAGGCCTCTCCTATGTAGTTGGCGTAGTTTCCAAGTTCATGCAGGAGCTGCATGAGCTACATTGGAAGGCTGCAAAGTGTATCCTTCGATACATACATGGCACCATCACCTTTGGGATTCATTATACAGTAGAATATAATATATATTATTGGGTTTACTGATTCTGACTGGGATGGTGATAACACTGATCGCATGTCCACTTCTGGTTACTCACTTTGTCTTGGTTGCAAGACTATTTGTTGGTCGAGCAAGAAGAAAGCTTCAATTTCTCTATCTTCAGCCAAGGCAGAGTACAAAGGGGTAGTTAACATAACCATTCAGGCTATGTGGCTACAACATTTTCTCACTGAGTTGGGCATTCAATTTCATCGG
>SNQJ01S0029388.1:38349-54033 GCA_010110895.2 Picea sitchensis | reverse complement strand
TATGTGGCTACAACATTTTCTCACTGAGTTGGGCATTCAATTTCATCGGTCGATCGTCATTTGGTGTGACAACCAGAGCATTCTGAAGTTCTATAGAGATCCAGTTCAGAGGCAGTAGATGAAGAACATCGATATCCACATGCACTACATATAGGACTTAGTACATGAGGGGATCATCGACTTACACTTATGTCCTTCAACAGAACATACGACAGACATCTTCACCAAGACCTTCACTGAGCATAAGTTCCATTCTCTATGAATTTGTCTTGGAGTGAAGGACACAGTTGCCTAGCAACTATAGTTCTTCTTTTTACATACATTGTAACTTGAGGGGGGGTTTTCCCATGAGGTTTTCCCTCTTTCCTCACTTTATTTCAGTGTATCTTTTGTATTTGGGTACCTAACATGGCCTCATTTTTGGGACCCATTCTTTATTTTCACCATAGTGATGTTCAGGGGGGGTGTTGGAGTTACTTCACACACACCTAGGATTTATTTTTCCTAAGGTTTTTCCTTGTTTATTAGTCATAATTAGTCATTATCTAGTCTCCTATATTTTAGGGGAGAATATTCCACCTGGAGAATATTCTCTTTCAGTTGACACTTCAGTTTGACTAGTTGGGTTGAGTTTAGATGTTGCATTGGTTTTGTCACCATGCAACATTAGGATCATCACCATACTAATGCGCACTTCCCTTGGGATCATCACTAGAATGGCGTGTTTCCCTTTATTCCCCGATCTAGTCCTCACTACTCTCTATTCAGTCAGTTAATTGAAGACTAGTTGACTAGTTAACTCAACTAGGTGGCAATTCACTCTTGTAACTGCTTGAGAGACTAGAATAGGTGGCAGTTCACTCCCATAATTGTTGGTGTGTGTCCATATCACTCTATACCACCACAATGGCTTATTGGTTCTCCTCCAATGCGCATTCATTGAGCTATATAGAGTATATTATGTGTAAATTATTCATTATTCAGGACGGATAATGAGAATTCTTCCATTCTTTCTCTCCTTCTTCTTCTTTCTCAATTTCTCTCTGCAAATGTGCGTAGTATTTTCTAGCTATATCTATTTTGTGCAGGTTCAACACATTTACAAAGAGGCTTCTTATCTATTCACCATTTCACTTGATTTATGCGTTACAATACTAAATTGGGTCTTTCTTATACTTATTTGTCTATTTGGTCCATAACATTTGGTATTAGAGTGGATGCTCCTTGTTTTGGATCTCTCAAATGAGTCATATTACCAATTTTTCTCTAATTTTTGTATTATTTTTAGTAAATAAAATTTTCAGGTGGAAAGAGGACATAAGAAAGTACATTGGATAAAAATTTCAGAATATGATTCAATAAATTTTTGTAGTTACAGGTTGTTAGAGTTAGTGTTCTTTTTTAGTCCTCAAACTAGGCTTAAACAAATGGTTTTGGTGAAATAGTCATATATGAAGATTGCAAGGTCCACTTTGAGTGACACTATTGGTATTGGAAAAAAGATAGAATAACAGTTTTTAGGTCAAAATTTCACACTTGTGAGGGAAATATTAGCAACATGGAATTCCATGCAAATTTTCTCTCCCCAAATAGGAAAAAAATAATAAGTTCTAGTAATTCCACCATAACGTTTTATTTGAAGGTCCAAATTAAATGGGATTAGTGGGAGCCTAAACTAAATTTGGGAAGATAATTTATTGGATCTCTATAAGGGAACTTCAAAGGTGATCATTCAACATGAGGTGTGTCTTTTGCAGCCTAAACATTTCTATATCCATGAGCAGACAAAATGGTTTCGAAAAAAAAGTAACACCTTAACTCAACAGCCTTAACAATTGCAGGTGAAGTGAGGTTTAGAATCTGAATTTAATACCAAGTTGAAAAAAGTTGGTAGGGGGCATTAGAAATTAGTCACATAAAATGAGTAGGAGTAAGTAGATTTCATACTGACCTTTATTATTTTTGACCACAACTAGTATTTTCATATCTATTATGTCCTAACACAAAACTGCAATCTAAAGTGGTTAGATCCCTTAGGCAGGAAATATTGTTTAGAAAAAAACATGAAATTTCATATAATCATATTTGGACCCTGAATAATAAAGGAAATACTATGTCATCTAGATCAATTGGAAAGATCATGAATTGTTTCCTCTTTGTTTTACAAAATTTAAAATATGAAACTCAATATTTGACCAAAATAATAATACCATATCCATCTTCTCTTTATATATTCTTAGGAGGGAAATTTAGAAATATTGTTGGCTTTCCATATGTTTCTTGAGTCAATAGAAATTGGAGCCTCATGAGTGACATGAAGGCACTGTAATAATAATGGTAATCCCATCCCTCTTCCCTTGATTATTTTTAACAAAAAATGTTAGTGTTTGTGTCTTTCCCATTTAACTGCAAATTCCTAAGTTTCTCAGCTTATTTGAAAATTTATTGGGACTGATTTCAAATAGAGATCTCAGAAATTTGTCCAAAATGGTATCTGGTTATGGTCACCTTAGAGGAATATTTCTTATCTATATTCTTGAAGGTGGATACCTGATGTAGGAGCATCGTCAGCGAGCACACGTGGCAGGACAACTCAGCGCCTGGGGATCATTTCAGAATCTGAAATACTGGGAGTTACTACAAATCTTTTAGAGCTGATTGGAAAAACAAAATAATATCAAGCGCTTGGAAGTTGATGATCACGAGTGATCTGGGAGTTTCACTCCTAGCCTTGAATGTAACCGAACTTAGGTAGCAGTTAGGTTTTCATTTCAAGTAGATGAGTAGTCGGGGGGAACCCTAAGAGCCCTCTAAGATAAATAGAGGTTTTATATGCCCAAATGGGGCTGCTGCGAGTTAGTGGGAGATTTCTGAATTCTTAGTTGTTGTTTGATTAAAGATGTATCCATTTTTATTTTGAATGAATATAATAGAGGAAAATTGATCCAATGTGTGGATGTTGTTATTGCTTGCAAATTTCCTATTATTGTTGTTTCCATAAATGAATGTATGAAACTGTGATATGTTAGTATAATTTTCAATTGTTTCTCTCATGAGAGTTTCGAGTGAAAGGAGTGCACATAATCTGCAAGGATTGCATTGACAGAGGTGAGTTAACCTTAGAGAAGCTCATGAGAGATACCGTTGAATATTCACCAACAGAAGTGCAAGTAGTGAATAGGAAGAACTATGTGTTGAGTTCATAGAGAGAGAGAGAGAGAGTTACTGAACACTCTGTAAGGATGAGATCTACAAGGTGTGCATCGAAAAAAATGAGAACGCCAGGAGGGAGAGAAGAATTTATTTTCAATAAATCCTTTGTATCTGAGTCGATCGAAATCCATGAAACACAAGGAGTTTGTGGGAAGTCGAAATATTCATGAAGACTAAGCTCAAGAGAGATAGTGCTTTCCAGAAGTGCATACGAGGTCCAAGAGATGTACTCATAGGAGGAACAAAGGCTGAGGCCTTTGGATACCTAGAAAATATTCTAAGTTAGAGAAAGTCAAAATCTCAGGAGGGAAAAGAGACAGTGGTCGTTGGATCACCGATTTAGATGACCAATAGTCGTCTGATCAAATCAAGGTGCGTGAGCCTTAGAGTTTCACACATGCAAGAGAGGGAACTTTCCAAAGTTCTGAATTCCCGAAGTAATTTGGGACCATCCGATCGTCCGAAGAAAATCTCAAGCATCAAATTGTCCAAAGTAGATCTGAACCATCAGATCTGAAGAATAGGTGGTGTGAATCTGTGGATCCTGGATAAAGACCCAAAGTAAATGTCAATCGCCTGATCCAGAGGGAAGGTGGAATAAATCTATGGACTCCAAGTAAACACCCGAAGTAAATATCAACCGTCCGATTCGAGAGAGTTATATTTGAATAGTTGGTTTGGAAGAGATAGATCTCAACTGTCAGTCCAAAATCACCATCAAGATCATAATATCGAAGGTCACGCTCGATTGCGAGGCCATAAAGTGCCCGGACATTAAAATTTTGAGGGCAGGCCACAATGGAAACCACAATATCAGTGAAGAGGTATGTGGTGCTTTGTAGTGAAATGCGGGGTGAAAAGCGGGTTGGCCTAAAACCGCCCTTGGACGTGCCCGCAATCACATATTTCTATAAGGTCACAGCCCAAGGCCATATGAAGGAAGGGGATAATGAAAAAGGAGCTAGCACCTGAAACTTGACGTTTCAGAAGTGCGTAGACACAGTTCATGGGTATCATAGGACCTGAGCCTTAGTAGAAAAGGGGGCCTGTGTATAATTGTTTTGGGTTCAATAAGGAGACCGAAGGGTCAATCTGACTTATAAGGAAGAAAGATCCTTGATCAGTAGGTCACGTAACCCTTAGGAGAGAAGGGGGGGTGCATCAATGGGTATCAAAGTTGAATTTTTTCTTGCATAAAATAGTCAAAGGAGAGGAGACAAAAGAAGTCGAAGTTGTACTCTGTGTGTGAGAGATAGCCAACACAATGCCATCGAGGAGCTGAGGGGAGCCACCTGTAGCCAATCGGGCTGTAGAAATGGAAATGCGAGAACTTAGTGCAATATTAGAGGTGATGGAGGTAGTGCACAGAAGGGCACCTGATGTTGGAGACATTAGCGATGAAAAGAGTGAAGAAGTGGAAGTCGAAGAAGCTGCAGGAGAGAATGTTTCGAAAGAATGCTTGCTGAGAGCTATTTTTATATTGGGAGCCAGAGCCAAGATATAGGTCCCAAGGTATGAAGGAAATTTGGATGCTGAAGAGATGCTGGATTGGATAAGATCCATGGACAAATATTTTGAATATGAAGATGTTGATGAAGAGAAAAGGGTGAGACATGTTGTCACCAGGCTAAAAGGACATGCAACACTGTGGTGGGATGAACTGTAGGTTGAGAGGAGAAGCAAAGGAAAACAAAAGATAAAGAATTGGGATAGAATGGTAGCTAAGATGAAGGATAAATTCATGCCCAAAGATTATCAGATCAATCTGTTCAGGAAGTTGCAGAACCTGAGGTAGAAGGGGATGACATTTAAGGAGTACACAGAGGAGTTCTACAAGCTGAACATCAGAACTGGACAAAGAGAGAAAGGTGAATAAAAAGTTTCTAGATATATAAATGGCCTAAGGTATGAAATCTAGGATGAGATCAACATGATTTCAGTAAGGACAGTGGAGGATACTTATCAGTTTTCAGTGAAGGAAGAGGAGAAGTTGGCCAGAAAACAAAGCCAGCTAGGCAGAGGTAGAAGCCTAGTCTCGAACAAAGGAAAGGGAGTTTGCCATGACAAGGCACATAAATCCAAGGACGATACTGAGAAACCGCATAGTCACTTGAAAAGAGGAGGAAGTTCCCGAGGAAGACAAAGTGGTGGAAGAAGTTCTTCTAGAGGAAGAGGTAGAGGAGGAGAAGTAAGGTGTTATGCCTGTGGAAAGACAGGGCACATGTCTTGGGAATGTCCCGAGAAAAATAAATAAGGAGGAGGTGAAGCTCACATTTCAGTAGCACAGAGAAGGAATTTTGAAGAAGAAGGAGCACAGTATGGAACATCCCTGATGTTGAGAAAGGTTCTCTTAAAACCAGAGGAAAAAGTTGAAAAGCCAGTGTAGAGGAAGAGTCTCTTCAGGACAACTTGCAAGACTAAGGACAGAGTATGCAAGGTGATAATTGACAGTGGGAGCACTGATAACTTAGTATCCATAGAGATGGTGGATAAATTGGAGTTGGAGACAACTACACATCTGAATCCATACAAAGTCTCATGGTTGCAGAAAGGACACCAGGTAATGGTTACTAAACAATGCTTAGTTAAATTTAAGATAGGAGGATATAGAGATGAAATTCTATGTGATGTAATTCCCATGGATGTATGCCATATTTTTTTGGGAATACCATGGCAGTTTGATAGGAATGTCATTCATGATGAGAGGAAGAATACATACACCTTGGAGAAGAATGGTAGGACACACATGTTGTTTCCAATAGAGGACAATAAAGTGAAAGAGGAAGCCAACACAAGCATACTTCTCATGAGTGGGAAGGAACTCCTGAATGAAGTTAAGAAATAACTGGAGATGTAGTTTGTTGTGGCAAGGAAACCCAGAGTTATCCTTACAATTACTTTGATGGATGATTTTCCTAAATAAGTTTAGGAAATGTTGGATAATTTTGCTGACATAGTGGTGGATGAGTTTCTTGACTCATTGCCACCTATCAGAAGTATCACCCATCATATTGATTTGGTACCAGGAGCAAGTCTGCCAAAAAAAGAAACATACAAATTGACACCTCGAGAGAATGAGGAGGTAAAGAACCAAGTTGAGGAATTGTTAAACAAGGGGTTGGTCAGAGAGATCTTGAATCCATGTGCAGTAACAACTGTGTTGATTCCAAAGAAGGATGGAGGATGGATAATGTGTATAGACTCAAGATCCATTAACAACATCACCATCAGGTATTGGTTCCCTTTGCCAAGAATGGATGACTTAATGGACTGCTTAAGTGGATAAAATTTATTTTCTAAGATAGATTTGAAAAGTGGATATCACCAGATAAGGATGAGAGAAGGTGATGAATGGAAACAACTTTTAAAACAAATGAAGGTTTGTATGAGTGGCTTGTTATGCCATTTGGATTAACAAATGCCCAGAGTAATTTTATGAGGTTGTTGAATGAAATACTGAAAGTTTTCATTGGAAAGTTTGTGGTTATATATCTAGATGATATTCTGATCTTTAGCAGGACTAAAGAGGAACATTTGAGACACCTGACACTAGTGATGAGGAGACTACAACAGGGGAAGTTGTTGATAAACCTGAAGAAGTCCTCTTTTATGAAGACATAACTCATTTACTTGGGTTTTGTGATCTCTTCAAATGAACTAAAGATGGATCTAAGAAATGAAAGAATGGTTGTCACCAAAGAGTATGTTTGAGGTAAGAAGCTTCCATGGATTAACAAGTTTCTATATGAAGTTCATCAGAGATTTCAGTGGAATTTGTACACCAATGATGGACACAATGAAGAAGAAGCACAAGTATTTTAAATGGATAGAGGAGGCTGAGAGGAGCTTCAATATATAGAAGGAGAAAATAACAGAACGACCAATTCTAATCTTACAGAATTTTGGGAAGACATTTCAAGTGAGATGTGATGCAAGTGGAGTTGCAATTGGAGCAGTTTTGAACTAGGATAATAGACCGGTTTCCTATTTCAGTGAGAAGATGAATGAGACTAAGATAAAATACTCCACATATGATAAGGATTTTTATGCCATAATTCAATCCTTGAAGAAATGGAGACATTACCTTGTTCCACAGGAATTTGTCTTGTATAGCGACAACCAAGATTTACAATTCATAACCAGACAGGACAAATTGAATCAAAGGAATGCAAAGTGGATTGAGTTTATGTAGAATTTTACTTTTGTCATAAAACATATTGTTGGGAATGCTAACAAAGTTGTTGATGCATTGAGCAGGAGATGTTTGATTCTGCAGGAGTTTCAGGTGAAGACCTTAGGGTTTGAACACCTTAAGGAAATGTACAATGATGATTAGATTTCAAGGAAGCATACGAACCATGTGTGAATATTATGCTGAGAGACAGTAGCTAATATAAAGAGTATATGATTCAAGAGGGATTGTTGTTCAAGGGAAATCGGTTGTGCATACCAAAATTTTCAATGAGGGATAACCTTTTGAAGGAAAAGCATAGTGGGGGATTGGTTGGACATTTCGGCCATGATAAGACATTTGCACAGTTGAGAAGTTCATACTATTTGCCAGGTATGAGAAAATAAGTGATAAAGTTTGTGAACAGATGAAGAATATGCCGACATGCAAAAGGAAAAATACAGAACAATGGATTGTATCAACCATTACCAATACCAGAGAGGCCTTGGGATTCAATAAGCATGGATTTTGTGTTGGGACTACCAAGAACACAAAGAGGATGTGATTCCATATTTTTGGTGGTGGATAGGTTTTCAAATATGGCACACTTTATCCCATGCCAGAATACCAGTGACGCAACACATGTTGCAAATCTGTTTTTCAAGGAAGCTGTGAGACTTCACGGACTACCCAGGAGCATTGTCTCATAGAGAGACACAAAATTTGTTGGTCATTTTTGGAGAACACTGTGGAAGAAGTTGGGGACATATTTGTCCTTCAGCTTAACTTATCACCCGTAGACAGATGGGTAGACTGAGGTGGTAAACAAAAGTTTTGAAAAATTATTTAGGAGTCTGGTCACTAAGCATCATAATCAGTGGGACTAGATTCTGCCACAAGCAAAATTTTCATACAATAACTCACCCAGCATGACCACTAGAAAGAGCCCATTCCAAATACTGTATAGAATGCAACCCAGGGGAGTATTTGAGTTGAGATACTTGGAATAGAGTGAGATCATATGCGCTGGAGTAGAAGATTTTGCTGCAGAAATGCAGAAGCTCCATAACTAGACCAGAGCACAGTTGCAAAGCTCTAACCAAGAGTACAAGCACAAAGTTGATCAACATCGCAGAGAACTTCAATTTGAAGTAGGAGATCAAGTTCTGTCACACCTTAGGAAAGAAAGGTTCCTTAGCGGAACATATAACAAGTTAAATATGAAGAAGATAGGGCCATGTAAGATATTATGGAAGTTTGGTGCAAACGCCTATGATATTGAGCTTCCAGATGATGTGGGAATATCACCCATATTCAACATTTTAGACTTGTATCCTTACAGGTGAGATGAAACAAAGGGATTAAAAGTTCAAGAGAAGATTCAGTGGGAGAAACAAATTCCTATAGAGAAAAACCATAGATGGAGAAGATCATTGATCAGAGGATTGGAAAAAAGACCAGGAGGAACACCCATTTTGAATATCTGGTCAAGTGGAAGGGACACCCAATAGAAGATGCCAGTTGGAAAAATGAAGTTGATATCCAGAAGCATGGAAAGTTGGTGTAGGAGCTCATGGATAGGAGTCCATAATTTTTTTTCTAGGGGAGTATGATGTAGGAGCATCATCAGCGAGCACATGTGGTAGGACAACTCAACACCTGGAGATCATTTCAAAATTTGAAATGCTTGGATTTGCTATGAATATTTTTGAGCTGATTGGAAAACTAGAAGAAGATAAAGCACTTGGAAGCTGATGATCACGAGTGATCTGGGAGTTTCACTCCTAGCCTTGAATGTAACCAAACTTAGGTAGAAGTTAGGTTTTCGTTTCGAGTAGACGAGTAGTCGGGGGGAACCCTAAGATCCCTCTGAGATAAATAGAGTTTTTGTACACCCAAATGGGGTTGTTGTGAGTTAGTGGGAGATTTATTAGTTTTTAGTTGTTGTTTGATTAAAGATGTATCCATTTTTATTTTGAATGAATATAACAGAGCAAAATTGATCCAATGTGTGGATGTTGTTATTGCTTGAAAATTTCATGCTATTGTTTTTTCCGTAATTGAATGTATGAAACTGTGATATGTTAGTATAAGTTTCAATTGTTTCTCTCAGGAGAGTTTCAAGTGCAAGGAGTGCACATAGTCCGCAAGGAGTGCGTTGACAGAGGTGATTTAACCTCAGAGAAGCTCAAGAGAGATACCGTTGAATCTTCACCAATAGAAGTGCAAGGAGTGCACATGAAGAACTCTATGTTGAGTTCAGAGCAAGAGAGAGAGAGAGAGAGAGAGAGAGAGAGTTACTGAACATTCTGTAAGGAGGATCTCTGCAAGGTGTGCAACGAGCAAAAGGAGAATGTCAGGAGGGAGAGAAGAATTTCTTTTCAAGAAATCCTTCGGATCTGAGTTGATCGAAATCCATGAAAAGTAAAGAGTGCGCGGGAAGTCGAAATATTCACAAAGACCAAGCTCAGAAGAGATAGTGCTTTCCAAAAGTGCAGAACAGGTCCAATAGATGGACTCATAAGAGGAACAAAGGTCGAGGCCTTTGGATACTTATAAAATATTCTAAGTCAGAGGAAGTCAGAAGCTCAGGAGGGAGAGCGACAATGGTCGTTGGATCATTGATTTAGAGGACCAACAACCATCTGATCAAATCAAGGTGCGTGAGCCTTAGTGTTTCACACATGAAAGAGATTGAAATTTCAAAAGTTCCGAAGTCCCAAAGTAATTTGGGACTGTCCGATCGTTCGAAGTAAATCTCATCGTCCGATCGTCCGAAGAAAATCCCAAGCGTCAAATCGTCTGAAGTATATCTGAACCATCAGTTCTAAAGAATAGGTGGCATGAATCTATGGATCCCAGATAAGCACCTGAATTAAACATCAATCATATGATCCAGAGAGCAGGTAGCATAAATTCGTGAACTCTGGGTAAAGACCCGAAGTAAATATCAACTATCCTATTTCGGGGAGTTAGATCTGAATCATTGGTTTGGAAGAGACAGATCTCAGTCGTCAGTACAAAAGCATTTTCAAGATCGTAAGATTGATGGTCATGCTTGAATGCGGGGCTATAAAGTGCCCAGACGTTAACATTTTGAGTGTGGTCCACAATCGGAACCACGGTATCGGTGAAGAGGTACGTGGCGCTTTGTAGTGAATTGCAAGGTCAAAAGAGAGTTTTCCTAAAACCACCCTTGGACGTGCCCTCAATCACATATTTACGTAAGGTCACAACCTGGGGCCATATGAAAGAAGGGGCTAATGAAAAAGGAGCTAGCTCTTGAAATTTGATGTTTCAGAAGCACGTAGACAGAGGTCGCGAGTATCAAAGGACCTGCGTCTTAGTAGAAAAGGGGGTCTGTGTATAATTATTTTGGGTTCAATAAGGAGCCCGAAGGGTCCATCCGACTCAAAAGGAAGAAATATCCTTGACCGGGAGGTCGCGTAACCCTTAGGAGAGAAGAGGGGGTTGCATCAATACCATTTCGCAAGGTTCTATTTCTAGTGGTGTAAGATTCTGTTAAAATCAATGAAAATTATTGGCCTTTTTTGTGCACACAATGGTGCATCCATTCACCTATTGTATGTATACAACAATTCTTTGGGGTGATATTTGACCTCGGGGAAAGAGAAAACTACTATACAACTATTTATTAATCTCTGTTAATGGGGTTTTATTAAACTACAATATTTTGCGTTGCTTCTAAAGGCTATAAGTATTTCTTGTTGTGTAACATATTATGTAAGAATAACACTATGACACTTGAAACAAAAGGTTTCTTAATATTTGGTATTAGAGTGGATGCTCCTTGTTTTGGCTCTTTCAAATGAGTCATCTTACCAATTTCACTCTATTATTTGTGTTATTTTTAGTGAGTGAAATTTTCAGGTGGAAAGAGGACATAAGAAAGTACATTGGATTAAAATTTTAGAATATGATTCAATAAATATTTGTAGTTACAGATTGTTCAAGTTAGTGTTTTTGTTTAGTCCTAAAACTAAGCTTAAACAAATGGTTTTAGTGAAATAGTCATATTTGAAGATTGCAAGCTCCACTTTGAGTGACACTGGTGGTATTGGAAAAAATATAGAATAGGGGTTTTTAGGTCAAAATTTCATACTTGTGAGGGAAATATTGGCAACATGGAATTCCATGCAAATTTTCTCTCCCCAAATAGGGAAAAAATAATAGGTTGTAGTAATTCCACCATAAATTTCTATTTGAAGGTCCAAAATTAAATTGGATTAGTGGGAGCCTAAAGAAAATTCAGGAGGACAATTTATTGGATCTATATAAGGGAAGATCAAAGGTGATCATTCAACATGAGGTGTGTCTTTTGTAGCCTAAATATTTCTATAGCCATTCATTCCATCTTAGTCTAAACATCTTTTCTTTATTTGTAAAAACAACAACATTATTATATTGAGAAATTTATATTTGTAAATTAACATAAATAAGTATTTGAACTTTTGTCTTTGGGTTATAAATGGACATTGAACTGAACATACAACCTTTATATCTATTGAAATGACTAATAATTTCCGTGAAACATTGTTCATCTATCCTTATTGTTATTTGTAAATGATTTTTTTTTTTTTAATATTTCTAAATGGTTATGTTTCTAACTATAACTTCTTTGTCACATTAACATATTAACCATGATTTACATAAACATCATAACTAACAATGAACCAATATTGATTTGATATATATATATATATATAATTGGTATGTGAACTTGGCCAAGAGTGGGTTTCATAATAAAGAGATCCGTCAAATCTTTTTTTGTTACCTTGTAACTCATAACATTTTTTATGATCATCATGAAATATCAACCCTTATTTCTTTTATTTCTAGGAGATAGGTCCTTTGGTTTCCTAGATTGCATTATAGGACATAAATTGGTTTGTAGATAAAATGACTCACTTCCCATTTCAATATGGCACATTTAAGTGAAAAGTAGTGTATGGTATTATATGTGTAGTGAGAAACTTCATATGACTTAAAGCTAAGAAAATCAAGGGATGGGATTAAGAAAAAAATCATATGTTAATTGAAGGTTGTTGGTGCAATTATATGTTCAATAAATTGCAATCATTTAATATCTCAATTTGGTTTCATAATCAATAGAGTTGATGTACTATATGTACCGATAATAGATAATTGTCTATGTATGTTGAGTATAGTCTATGTAAGAAACTACTTCTTAAACTAAACACTCTGTTTCACACTTTTCAAATAACACTCCACACATACAATTCAAAATTTAGAAAGAAACTGATCAACAAATGTATAATTTAGAATTCTTTCTCAGGCGATGGATCTGCTCATTTTTGGATCATCAAATATAAATATGGGCTATGATTCTATCTCTTGGAACAACCACACAAACAATAATTACCATTTTGGAAACTTAATTGAGACAAAAAAAACTACTAGGAAGGGTAAAAACACTCCATTATAAGCGCATGTATGGTGAGAGATGGAGGTATTAACTATACCTGTGTATGCAAAGTATAACCTAATTAATTCTGGGAAAGAAATATGAGTATGGTAGGATGCTCCATTGTAGGCTCATGTACAATGAAAGATAGAGATACAAACCGTTCTTAGATATACACAATGAAAACAACACTATAGCATTTGTCTAGACAAAACGTTAAAGAACTTAAAGTGAATAATTTTCCTCGCATACTCACACAAAAATGTCAAACCATTACTCAGAGATATCATATACACAAATCTCTCTCTTATTCAAAATTACCATACATCCAAAAGACCTACTACCAAATGCATCACTGAAACATATCATAGAAGGAATTAAATGTTGTAATCAAAATATGGAAGTACTCTGTTCACACACACAGAGAAAATCAGAATCATATTCACAATTAATTACAAAGAGACTTACCTTAGTTGGGTCGGTGGGCCCTTGCCATACCAATAAGGTATCTCTTAAGAGAATTTACAGTAGGGAATGTGTAAACACAAACATATAATCTATAAACA
The DNA here is from genome assembly GCA_010110895.2 of Picea sitchensis. Lineage (NCBI taxonomy): Eukaryota > Viridiplantae > Streptophyta > Pinopsida > Pinales > Pinaceae > Picea > Picea sitchensis. Next base: position 40,637 of record SNQJ01S0029388.1, on the reverse strand, counting down.
TAAATTATATCATTGCTTCATAAAAATGGAGATATAATTCACAGTCGTTCCAGAACAAAACTTACAACATAACTTTGTTTTACTTTATTTTTCTCTATATCCTATCATCTACGAGGCTCCCTCTTTTAAAGAGAAGCAGTCTTTACAATCCAAGTCCAAAGATAACATCAAATGTTTGTAGATTTATTACAATTGGATGATACATTGATTCTTAAGGAAACGATTTCATCCTCATGACACAAAGTGCATGAGTGATGAAATGTATTGTGACCTCTAATGAACAAATAATGTTCGAACCAACAAAATTCCTTGAAATAATTGAGAACAATCTTGTTCCAACAACCAAGCCTGGGAATTCGGAACAGTTATCGGATGCACACAGCTGCATAATATTGGTACCAGATGGGTGTAGAAAATGGTACCGGATGCAAACATGCATACATGTCAGTACCAGATGAGCGTAACAATCTGTACCGGATGCACACATGCATACAAGTAGGTACCATATGAGCATAACAAACGGGTACTGGATGACCTCAACAACAAGTACCATATGACCACAACAATGAGTACCGGTCAATCCCAGCAATGAGTATCAGACGATCCCAACAATGAGTATCGAACAATCTCAACAACATGAACTGTTAGGATGAAGTCTACTTTAACCATCCAAAGTATTTAAAAAGTTCTTTTAACATCAAATATTCAATTCTAATTATTAATAAATCACTATAAATTATGATTAAGCATCAGTTACCTCATGGGTACACAAGAATTTCTTAAAGGGCATTTCTGATGAGGAAACTAGGCAGAAAGTGCATCGGTATTAGGAAAATCTGGTTAGGATATGGGAAATATAGTGCAATTGGAGGTGACAAAAAGGAGGCTCAACATTCTCCCCATTCCTAATTAATTGCATGTCCTTATGCAAAGCTGCTAAATATGTCTTCAAAATTTCAAAACTGGTGTTGATCCTCTACCTTTCTTGAACATTAGCTGCCTAGTTTTAAGATATCCATCCTTAAAGCCTCATCCTTGAACTCCCTCTTAAGGAATCGTGTATACTGTACTAGGTGAAAAACTTTTTTCATCTTGGCAGAGACTTCATCATGCTCTCCCTATAGTCTGCATGTATTCTCCTTTAGCTGTGCATTCTCTTTCTTGATATGACTATCCAACACTTTATACTCCTCTATTTCTTGCTTCAACCCTACATTTTGTTTTGTAATATTTTTAATTTTTACTTCCAATTGATGTTTGGTCACAGAGTTGAATGGTTCTTGAACTGCTTTCTTCATTATCTCTTCCTTGGCTTCAACTTCTCTCCTTACTCCTTTAATGTTTCTGTCACTAATTCCTCTTCTTCACTAATAGTCGCTACATACATTTCGTCTTGCTCTGGTGAAGTTGGAATGTCCATTGGAATGTTTAGTGAGAAACTTCATATGACTTAAAGCTGAGAAAATGAAGGGATGGGATTAAGAAAACAATCATATGCTAATTGAAGGTTGTTAATCATTTAATATGTCAATCTGGTTTCGTAATCAATAGAGTTGATGTACTGTATGTACCGATAACATATAATTGTCTATGTATGCTAAGTATAGTCTATGTAAGAAACTACTTCTTAAACTAAACATTATGTTTCACACCTTTCAAATAACACTCCACACATACAATTCAAAATTTAGAACAACTGATCAACAAATGTATAATTTAGAATTCTTTCTCAGGGGATGGATCTGCTCATTGTTGGATCATGAAAGATAGAGATGGTCTATGATTCTATCTCCTGGAAAAACCACACAAACAATCATTAACATTCTATAAACTTAACTGAGCTAAAAAGAACTACTTGGCAGGGTAAAAACACTCCATTATAAGCGCATCTATGGTCAGAGCTGGAGGTCTTAACTATACCCGTGTATGCAAAGTGTAACCTAATTAATTTGGGGAAATAAAGATGAGTATGGTAGGATGCTCCATTGCAAGCTCATGTATAGTGAAATATAGAGATCCAAATTGTTCTTAGATATGAATAATGAAAACAACACTATATCATTTGTCTAGACAAAAACGTTAAAGCACATAAAGTAAATAATTGTCCTCGCATACTCACACAAAAATTTCAAACCATTACTGAGAGATCTCATATACACAAATCTCTCTCTTATTCAAAATTACCATACATCCAGAAGAACTACTAGAAAATGCATCACTGAAACATATCAGAGAAGGAATTAAATGATGTAATCAAAATATGGAAGTACTCTTTTCATGCACACACA
>SNQJ01S0029388.1:0-28269 GCA_010110895.2 Picea sitchensis | reverse complement strand
CCCTTAAAAACAACCTTGTCCTCAAGGCTTGAGATGTGGAAATTGCTACAGAATGGTAGTTGGTTCCCAAGTGGCATCTTCTCGAGTTGTATCTTTCCACTGGACTAACACTTCCTTGATGGTTCGCTTACATAAACAACGCTCATGTTGTTCCAAACCTTTTTGTGGTTGTAGTCAAATGGAGCCTTCTACGGCCAACTCAGGAAGGTTGGTTTGAGTTTGGTACTTAGTTTCAATAACCTTCTTTAAGAAGGAAACATGAAAAACAAGATGGAGCTTAGAATGACTGGGCAAAGCTAACTGATAGGCCACCTGTCCCACATGCTTGAGAACGTTATAAGGACCATAAAATTTGGGCGCCATTTTCTGACAATGGTCAGCCTTGAGGAAATTTTTCTTGTAAGGTCGCAGTAAAAGAAACACTTGATCCCCTTCTGCAAATTGACGTTTAGAGTGACCTTGATGTTCTTGTTTCCTCTAGAAATGTAAGCGTTTGGTCAACCACCTTGACCTTCGAGACACCTGAAAAATATGAGAGAACTGAAGGTGGATGTTTTCCATATACCGCTTCAAAAGGAGTCATGCGGGTAGTTTTATGGTACAAAATGTTGTACCACCATTCAGCTAGTGGTAACCATTGAGCCCACTGATTTTTCCTTTCCGATGCAAAACACCTCAAATATATTTCCAACCACTTGTTGACAACTTCAGTTTGACCATCAGTCTGGGGATGATAAGTTGTGCTGAAATGAAATTGGGTGCCTTGAATCTTGAACAGTTCTTGCCAAAAATTGCTGGTGAAAGTTGGGTCATGATCATAAACAATAGAATGTGGCATGCCATGAAGCTTGAAGACATGATCCATGAAAATTTGAGCCACAGTGGATGCTTTAAATGGGTGTTGAAGAGCACAGAAATGATCATACTTGGAAACACGATCAACCACCACCATGATGACTGGTTTAGTTCCCGATTTAGGTAAGCCTACAATAAAATCCATAGATATATACCGCCAAATAGCAGGGGGAATCAGAAGCAGTTGTAGTGTGTCATGAGATTTGACTATTTCTCCTTTGTTGCATTGACACACATCACATTCAGCCACAAAATTATGAATGTCTTGTTTCATACCATCCCAGAAAAAATAACATTTGACCTGGTCATAGGTTTTGTTAAACCCAAAGTGCCCAACTGTGGGTGCAGCATGAGGCTCATAAAGTACTATGGATTTAAGTTTTTACTATTTACTTAAATACAAATGGCCTTTGTATCGAAGCTCATCATTGAGCCAAGAGTACCTTGGGGAAACTGGAGAATTGGACTGCAATTGTTGTATCAGATGAAAAATTTTGGGATCGTGTAGCCATTTCTTTTGAACAGTTTGGAGCCAATCTGGTACAATGAATGAGAGAGAAACAAGGGACCCTTCATCTTCATATTTTCTAGAAAGTGCATCAACAACCACATTGTCTTTTCCTTTCTTGTAAATGATCTCATAATCATATCCAAAGAGCTTAGTCACCCATTTTTGTTTCTCTGGGGAAGAAATGTGTTGTTCCATAAAATACTTGAGGCTTTGATGATATTTATTAATTTGGAGGCGTTTCCCCAATAGATAAGGGCACCAAAGATCCACAACATGCATAATAGCCAAAATTTCCTTTTCATAGATTGATTTGCCCAAATTTCACTCAGAGCATTGTTTACTGGTAAAGGCCAAAGGCCAACCCCTCTTGCATAAGGACAATGCCAATTCCTTTCCCTGAAGCATCACATTCTAGGACAAAGGTCTTTGTGAAATCAGGAAGTTCCAGGACTGGAGTGGTGTTATTGGCACAGGGGCAGACCCAGGGTTCATCTCTAATAGCGCACCAAAAAGCCCTAACTAATGGGCCTTTCGACAACACCAACAAAGCAGATGTAGTCTCACCCTAAGTAGAAATAGGGGGTTGCAGGACACATGTGTCTACAACCATAGGAAATGCAACGTGGGTTTAGGGTAACAACACACAACAACATAGTTATTATTTATCTCCCTTAGGTTTACTGTGCTAGTTATATCTCAGATCTAACATAATAATGCAATAAAAGTATATTAGAGAGAAAAAGAACACAACATCAATCACACACAACAACAAGACGTACGTGGTTCACCCTCTCCCTAGGGATACGTCCACATAACTGTGCTTCTTAATATATTAAGTGAAAGCATACAATTCTATTTGCACTCTTAGCTTGTAAATATTTCTCCTCTTCTATATTATCTTCTCTCAATCTCCCTTCCCTGTGCACCCAGCAACAGTGTTGATATTTGCACCTAGTTGAAGATATTACAATACAAAATGCTCTCACAACACAATACTTCTCTCTCTACATTAACAACAATCTCTCCTCACAACATCCAATTCAGAAAGAATGCATCCCAAGTCCTCTTGACCTTTATTTATACATTACAATGACTCACCGAAAACCTTAGGTCGAGACCTAGGTGTCAAAACCCTAGATACCAAAACCCTAGGTCAACTTGACCCACGTTTTCAAGGCTTTGTTAGCCTGTCTTTCCTTCTTTCTCGCGAGGTGCTCCAAAGAATCCATCAGTGGATTTTTATGCTTGTTGAGTTGTCCACAATATGTCTTCCTTGTTGATCTATAATCCTTGATCTCCTCATCCAACGACTTTCTTTCTCTTACTTCGCTCTTTCTTTTCTTCTCTTTTTCTCACTTCAACCCAGTATCAGTCACTGTGTCTTCCGCACAGTTCGCATTTCACCTTTTCTTCCTTAATATTTTCTTACTTCCATAACCAAGGGTCAACAGGCCCCCAACACTCACCTATGACTCGTCTCGAGGGACTTTGATATGAATCTATTTCTATACCTCGACTTCAGACTACGTAGTGCAGCCTATGCTTTCTGCTCCGTTCCTTCACCCTGTGTGCAGATTGTCTTTCTTGTGTCTGGTACCCAGTCTCAACTGCACCTGGTACCTAGACCCTTCTCCTTCTATTTTTATCGAGAGTTGCGAGGCAGCTAGTTGTAATAGTACAATTTCAACCAGCTGCCATTCACCAATCCTTCCTTCCACTCCCCGTTCAAAGTCTTCAGTTGCACAGATCCTCCTTTTGTAACATAGGCAACCTCAAATGGCCCCAACCAATGTGTTCTGAACTTCCCTGGATGATTCATGAACTTATTGTCATATACCAATACCAGATCTCCTTGCTAGAAGTCTTTCTTCTTAATGTGCCTGTCATGATAGGCCTTTTCTCTTTCCTTTTGTACCTACTGATGAAAACATGCAATAAATTTGTCTTCATCTAGTTCTACCAACTGCGTGAGCCTCTCTTGAACAACACCAGTGTCATACATATCTGTAAAGGATGCAATTCTTAGGCTAGGAACTAAATATTCCATGGGCACGACTGCTTCTATACCATAGACCAACTTAAAGGGGGTCTAAATTGTCAGCTTCTTGCAAGTGGTTCTATAGGCCCATAACACTGCTGGTACTCTCAAATCCCAGTCATGTTTGTTTACACTACAAATATTCATCACCGTTGTCTCCAGGATATTGTTGAAAGCCTCAAATGTACCATTCTCCTGTGGGTGGTATGGGGTGCTCTTTTGATGGTGAACTTTAAATTTCTGAGTCAAGGCTTCAATAGTCTTATTAATTAAATGTGTAACTTGATCACTCATGAGGATATTTGAGCATCCAAACACGTAGTTGTAGTTGCATTGCAGTCCTTGACTACTCTGGCTTCTACCCATATTGTCAAATACTTTGTCGCAATGATGATGTATCTGGCTCCTGTGCGCTTCCGTGGTGGGTTTATAGGTCCCATGAAGTCAATGGCCCATTTCTCAAATGCCTGTAAGGTTAGCTTGGGTGATAACAACATTTCATATCTTCTGGAAGGTTTCCCAACTCGTTGGCATACATCACAGGCTCTACAGTAGTATTCTTTAGCATCTCTATGTAAAGTAGGCCACCAAAGGCTAGCTCTAAGAACCTTTTGTGTTGTTGCTTTCCCTGCGTAGTGTCCTCCTGCAATGCCTTCATGAAATTATGCTAAAATTAGTGGTCTTTCTGCTTCCATAACACATCTCCTCAGGATCTCATCAGGTCCCATATTATATAGTTGTCCGACTATAAGTGAAAAATATGTAGCGCGCACTACCAGTTGTTTCTTCTCGATGATTGTATATTCACTAGGTGCCAGTCTTATTGATAGGAACTGGACTATCTCGGTGAAGTGATCATCAACCTTTATAATGGACAATAATTGTGCATCCGGTAGTGTATCCTCCAAACTAGTAGGTTCCTCTCCATGTTCCAATATCGACAAGTGATCAGGTCCTTTGTTCATTCTCCCTCGCTTAACCACGATCTCAAAATCATATTCCTGAAATAGCAGAATCCATCTTCATATTATTCCCCCCAACACTGGCTTGTTGACTAGGTATTTCAATACAAAGTGATCAATGAACATCTTAAAGTGTCCTCCCAACAAGTAGTGACGAAACTTCTATAGTGCATACACCATGGATAACCCTTCTCTCTCAATTGTGGTGTAATTTATCTCAGTTGTTGATAGCTTCCTGCTAGCAAAGGCTAACGGGTGGTCAATGTCTCCTGCTCCTGGTTGTGCTAACACTTCTCCTAATTCAATAGAATATCCATCGGCATGCACATGAAATTCCTTGCTCCAATCTGGGAAAACCAGATTAGGCACAGTAACCATTTTCTATTTCAGTGTGTCGAAGTTCTGTTGGCATTCTTCTATCCATTGAAACTGACAACATTTCTTCAAAATATTCTCCATGGGTGTTGTGATCTATGCATAGCCTTTAATGAACTTCCTGTAGTATCTAGTATGTCCCAATGTAGTGCGCACCTATCTAACTAAAGTAGGAGGGGATAAATCGACAATAAAGACAATCTTGGACATATCTACCATCAACCCCTGCTTACACACAATATGGCCTAATAGTACTCCAAAGGGTGAAAAGAAAATGAATTTCTTCAGGTTCAGGGAAATCTGACATTTCCTGCACTTATCCAACATTAGTCTTAAACATTCAATATGATTTTGCAATAAGCTAAAAACAGTCTGATCATCAAAATATGCTTCGAGAAATTTATGTAAAAACTCCTTGAATGCTTTGACCACCATCCTAGAAAATATGGTTGGTGCATTCTTCAATCCAAATGACATCACTGTGTACTAGTAGGATCCCCATTATTTTGCAAATGTGGTCTTATGGTGATCTTCCTTGGAAATCTTGATCTGATGGTATCCTGAAAATCTGTCTGTGAAAGAGTAGATTTCCTATCCTCCCACGTTGTCTAACACTTCGTCAGTAAATGGTGTAGGGAATGGGTCATGAAAATAGGCATCATTTAGCTTACTAAGATCTACACAGATCCAGATCTCTCATGTCTTCTTATCCTGGACGACCATAGGGCTAATCCACTCTGACGCTTCAACATGTTCTATGATTCCTGCTTCCAACATTCTATCTAATTCAATCTTCACTTTCTCCTTATATTTAGGGTTCAATATGTAGGGTCTCTATTTGACTGGCCTTACATTTGGTTTCAAGGGGATATTCATCTCTCCCATGGGCCCTTTAATTCCCTTCATATCAGTGAACTTGGTTGGAAACAAGTCTTGGTATTCATGCAGTAATTCTGTGATCTTGTCAATAGTGGAAGCATCCCAATAATCTCCAACATTTGCAAGCTTCGGTGTTTGTTCTGTTCCAATGTTGACTTTATTGATTTTGATTGGCTATCCAATGAAAGGTAGCTCAACTCCTGGTCCTTCCACGTCTCTCTGTCCTTCTTTTTCTGCAATGTTCACATTCCAAGGATAATCATCTTCATCAACATTGATATTGTAATAGCCTTACAATTTCTGAAGAGGCACAATCCATTCATCCTCTTCTTGCTCCAAAGGGAGGCTATGTGCCTCCTCAAATACTTTTTGTCGCACAACTTGTGGAGATTGATCCATCATAGGGTGTTGACATTCAAATAAAAATGTAGCTACAAAATTATGTGTCATATCTTGCCAATCTGTAGTGATGAGACATAGTTCCTCTTGAAGATACCAATTGATAGGAATTCTGTCCAGATTGTTAATGAATTTATGCACCCATTGTTCTTGAGGGATACTACTCCAGGATTTCACGCAACTTCGCACATGGTATTCCAGACAACTTTGACCAGTCTATCTAACTTCCCAGCCTTCTTCTTGTTCTGAAAATCTCACTGTCATCAAAGTGCGACATTGCACCCAGTCTGCTATGTTCTTCTTATGTGCTCCCCACCATCTTGCTGGAGTTTCTTTCAAGGATTCGTCTAGTGCCAACAATCTCTATTGTACTGGTACAACTTCTTCAAGTTCTAGTAATAAAGTTTCTAAGTGAGTCAAACCATCAAAGGTGGGAAAATTACTTACAGTTGTGCCGATCCATCGAACTTCTTTGGTAAATCTAGCGCATCGCCACACAGAGGCTTCATAATTTTTGTTCTGCCAGTTTTCCAGTGCTTCTTTTGAATTTGATGAACATGTGTTGTCACTTCGCCAGCTTAAATTCCCATTTGTTGTTGGATTAATGTAGTCTTGTTGTCTTGTTGTCAATTTGTATATATTCTCTAGTTCATATGCATGGTCCTCCTCTTTTATCGGTTCTGTGTATCTTCGACCTTCATCATGATCCAGAGGTGCAATGACCCTAAGGCCATCTCCTTCAAGTGTCATTCTTCTTTTCTTCAAGTCCACAACAATAGAATTATTGAAATCCCAATCAATTCCTAACAACGCGGGATAAGGACAACTATAATAAACTATCTCAATCACCTCATAGTCTACAAATTTTTTGATCCCGTCGATGTCCACGGGGACATGCTCCAGTCTCCCAAAGGGGCTTACTTCCTGCTAATTATCCATCTTGAGCCTGATAGGAGAATAAATCAGCTTAGGATTTCCCATCAATGACCAGGTTTGCTTCGTCATGACATTGACTTCCGACCCTAAGTCGAGGACCTTGTAGTCTATATCATACTCGCCAATTTGAGCATTCAGGTGTAGTTCCTTATTTGTCCTTCTCTTTTTAGATACTTGGTGTACTACTCTATTCAATAAGGGATCTACCTTTCCTAGATCATACTGTCTGATTAAATTTTGTAGCTCTTGTACAACACTTTCATCCTTAATTAAATTGATGCAAGTACATAAGAATTCCATGAGCTTGCTTACCTCTTTTCCTTCTCCTGGCTGAGTAGACTGATCGAATGCCATAGGCATTCCACATTCTCTTACTTCTGGTTGTGTCTTTGATGAAGAACCCTAGTCTCTCCTGAATTCTTTTCTTGCTTCCTGAAATGTTTGTTTCTCTTTCTTTGGATCAAACTCTTGTGTCTTCTCTGCATCTTTTCTAACCCTTGATTCTTCTGTATTCTTCGTTGGTGTTTTTTTGTCTTCCCTTATAATGGCACCTCCTCTAGTTATTACAACGAATCTAGGATCTTCTTCATGAGCTTATACTATGATTAGTTGTACTTGTTGGTTTCATCCTCGTCTTTCCTAAAGTTTCATTAACTGCGCAGGACAATCTTCAATGACATGCTCAAATGAGTTGTAGTAACTGAAAGTGGTACAAGGGTTCTGACAGTCCCTTTCCAAATGTCCTGGTTGTGTGCAGTTGTAACAAATGATCTTCCCTCAACCTCGACCCATGCCTCCTCCTCTTCCTCTTCCTATGAATCCACCACGAGGGTTGAAGTTTCCTCTTCCAGGGGAATTATACTGCATAGTGTTCCCTTCTTGTTGTACTTCACCTTGAATTTTGTATATATCCCTTGACCTTTTATGCATGAGGTCATAGGCCCTACAATCCCTATCATCATGCCCCACCGACTTACAAAACGTGCAATACATATTTGTGGGTGTCTAGACATATTTTTGCAAATAGTAACATTCACCAGGGCAATGTTGACTTCTACATACCTCACACCAATGTAGGGTAACCTGCTTCAAAGGGCTTGGAGCCCCAAATGCCAAGTACTCATGAAATAGGGGACATTTCTCCTTATCATGGCCTTCTGATTTACATTTGATACACCATATGTATTCTCTTTGATCATTTCCCTTGTATTTCTTCATATCTTCGACCTGCAGAGATAGGCCAGTTAGCTGACTCAAGATTTGACTCATACCTGAGTTGGATTCTGCCATAGGGGTTGATTTTAGTTTCATGGCGATATCCAATGCCTCATACTATTAAGAAATATTCTATTGCATCAAAGGGACTCCGATGTGTGGTAAGAGGGAAGCAATGAACCATTCTTTGTTCTGCTCATTTGGGATATTAAAAATCAAATGGTCGGTTAAGGTATTAAACCTCTGATCAAACTCCCAAATAGGTTCATCTACTTTCTGCTTGATTTCTTTCAGTTCTGTAATGCACTATGACTCCGACTTGGGTTTCTTGAATTCTGCAATCAACACAGTATTGATCTCATTTAGTGGCTTTGGCTGGAAAAATCATTGGACGAACTTCATTTACCAACTCAGTGCGTGATCTATGAGGGTAGTACTAAACTGAGCTCATTTAACATCTTCGTCGGTGGAATTCTTAATACTCCATAAAGCTTCACATAAAAACCAGTGCTGATCAAGATCTTCAGATCCATATCCTCTAAAGGTGGGTAACCTCATCTCATTAGCCATATATCTTCCTAGGTTTCTTGACTAAGTATGTACTGTACTGTTGGTAACAATGCTCTGAGGACTCTGATAACTCTGATTACTCTAGTTTCTTAATTTTGTTGAAACAATAGGAGGAGTAATAGTACTTACTTCAACAATATGCGTAGTTCCTAAAGTTTTTGACACTTCTCGGCGAGGTTCTTCAGTCTTCCCTTCTTTTGCCCTAGCGGATTCTAAATGCTCCTCGCTCAGTAAATCTTCTTATTCTCCACTATAGAACCCTTCCTCCTGTGTTGGTTCATGATTCTTCTCAAACAAGTTCACTAAAGGAACTGTGAAAGTTATCCCACTGCACGTGTGTCCGACCTTTGTGTTGTTGTCTCTATTTGAGTTCTTGAACATTATCTTTTCAATCCAGACCTCTACTTTATCTTCAAGATGTTCTTCTCATGCAATAACATCTCGATCTTCAACTTCAAAAATTACATAAATTTTCCTCTAGGCCCCTTGAAGAAATATCGCTCTTCTTGACTGTATGATTCTACTCTGTCAATAGAAAACTCAGTGATGTACCCTTTGTTGGCGTGAATTTTATCAGACCAGGGTCCTTCTCAAGTTACCAACAAAAGGCATCGTGTAGTCTAGAGCGCTGGCATTTTCATCTCCTCCAAAGAGAAGAAGTCTCACTTGAAGCGCTACTGAGACAGATAGATAGGGAAGGGTAGGGAGAAGACTAAAGGAGATCCATAGAGCATTCAAAACTCACTCTTGTTATTGCACAATTTTTTTTATCAGATCTAGAACATCTAAATGCAAGAACCAAACCTACTTATGTTGTGAGAAGAAATTAGACATAGAACCATCAAATATAACTCATAAGCTATAAAGAACACTGTAATTCATAAGGAAACATACAAAGACACATCATATTTTGAAAATTTGGTCCTTCTTCATATTATCTCCAGAATCCTTCTTTCATTACAGACTCAGAGTTACATAGAGAGGTTCTATACAGACTCTTGGCTCTAGGCCCCAGCCACAGAGTTCTAACTCCCCAATGGATAGGTCTCATTCATTACAGACATTACTTTTCTTGACTTACCACAAGTAGCAACAACTAATCCCAAAACCCTGGGTGACTCTGATAGACATGACTCAACCCGACTCTAATCAACCCAAAACTGAACGAACGAACCCTTTTTCAATTATATTCAGTCCTATATATAGCTAGGTTATATCTTCCTTCTCGGCTTGCACACTTTCTTGTTCTATTGCAACTGTGTGTTGCTTAGTTGTTGTTGCGTTGGCTTCCGTAACTGCTTTCTGTTACTTTTTGTTCTAGCCTCTGATGAACTTTGCGCGACTCATGCTTAATCAAAACTTGCGCAATTCTTTCCCAAAAACAAAGGGCCCAATAGGCTCTTGCCACAATCCTTGACTCATCCTCGAGTCAAGCACTTGGTTCTTTCACATTCTCTAGGAGCAACTATTGTTTTCCCTTCTCCAGCTTTTCTTCTTCTTTGAGTTGTTTTGTTTGTGCCTTTTCTTCCTTTACCTCATCAAACGAAGGGCCTAATTATGGTACCAAATCTAAGGCTCAGTTCTTTACCCCTTGAAATATTTCAACTTTGTCTTGCCATTTCCGGGCGAGGAGCAATGCCTCTGCGAGAAACTATTGTGTTGTCTCTTTTCTGTACTCCTTTGGCTTGGCCGCAAATAACGATTTCCACTTGGAATATGTTGTCGCGTCGACTTGATGAATTTGCATGTAGGATGTCTAAATGACTGGTTGAAATTCATGCAACTCTTTCTTGGCTATGGACTATGCTTCATAGACTGTATTCAGCTCATTGTCAGCCTGTTCAATTTGGTTGAACTTCTATTGTTTCTCCATAGGGTCCATTATTTTTGCAACTTCTTCATTCAGCACCTGGATCTTTGTGCACTTTTCCTCTGAGATTTGATTCCGTCAAGCGATGATGACCATCCAATCATTGACTTCCTTGAATATTCTAGTGTAGTCCTTTGTTTTCTTATGCAGTGCCGCTCGGGCATTGTTAGCTTGCAGTATTATCTTCTGCATCTATTCCTGTAGTTGTTGAGGCTGTTGTTATGCCTCTTGTTGGGCATGTTGTAGCTTCACTTTTATTTTCTCAGTGCGGGTAGCGAGTTGTGTCCAAGCTTCTTGTAACAACTCAATCTGTTGTTCTGGCTCGTTTATCTCACTGGATTTTGGTAGATCGGGCGCAACCTTCCGAATCTCCGGCCAGGATTTTGCAAGTTTTTCCTGCACTTTTTCCAGTTTGGACTGGGCTAGGAGTCTATCACATTTTTCCTCCGTTCTACATGTTTGTGAAACCAACTGTTCTTTCCTGGCGAGCTCGGCTGAGATCTCGGCTTCCTGGAGTCATTGCTCTAGTTGGGTCGTTGAAGCTCTGATTAGCCCAAACAATTGTGATGTTGGCCACTGTACCAGGTCTATAGATGAAGGAGGTGCATCAGTGGGTGCTCTCATCTATAGAGGGAGTCTGCTGGTCGTTGAGTGATTTGGATGGGTTTCTACCTCCTCCTCCGTTGGTGGCATTGGTGTGATCCTTAATATTAGACCTTTGGGCAGAAGCATCAGAACCTTTGTTCTGCTTATGCAGAGCTGCATCAATTATGCACATTGTTGGGGGTTCTGGAGAACTTGTTCCATATACGCTTGCATGGTTTTCATATTCGGCTCCATTGTTGATTCTAGCTCATTGTATGCATCTAGTATCTCCGTATCTTCCGGTACTTCGACATCCTGTGCCGTGATTTCTTGGGCACCCTCACCCTTGGGTGGTGAGGTGATTTTCTTGTTACGGTCGGGTTCCAAATCTCCTCTACTTTGGGTGGCTTCTTTCTATGTTGAATACTCATGTTTTTGTTCCTGGGTGCTCAGATTAGGAACATCTAGCATCGTACTTTTCTCTGAGGCTTTGGGGTCAGGGTTGGGAATTTTTGAGTTGGGCTTGGGGGATTCTTTGGTTTCCTGTGGGGGTTTTTGTTCCAGTGTCTCTGGGTGGTCGAGATGCATCGAATCTAAGGTTGTGGTATGATGTGGAGTGGTAGTGAGGAGGTTTGGTAGTTGGAGTGTTGGTGGAGGTTTCTCAATGATGAGTGTAGGCAGAATTTTTTTCAGCTCTGGGTCATCTTGGATATCAATGACAGTGGTAATTTTGGTCGTGGCGCTGGTTCAGGGAATGAAATATGCAAAGGGTTGTGGGTTCAGGGGTTTGTTCGGTGAAACCCTGGTTCTGGGCTTCTTCAGCAATGGTTCAGTACCGAGCACAATGCCCAAGATGTGGTTAACCTACGCACCTAATAGCATGGCGTCATCTGGCAGCTTACGACGATCTGATATTTTCTTCTGCTCCAATTGTTGTATTTATTCTTCCTCCTTGGAGTCTCTTTGTAGTGGGGCGTCTAGCTTATTATGCTTAGGGCTTGAGCTCAATGCCTCTCCTGCTTCCTTGTCTTTTTTCTTGAGCAGCTCGGTAGGAAATATGTAGTGCATCCCTGATTTACGTGGGCCACATTTAACTCCTGGACATGACATGACCTCCTTATCGAAAGCTTCCTCATCCAAGTAGAATAGTAGCAGCCATGTGTGGAAATGTTCCTGGCTAGCATGTCTCGGCCAGACGCATGTGTTGTGTCGGTTCATGCTAAAGGAAATATTCCTCGTGTTACTATTGAAGAGCTCCTACGGGATGCGCGACCTCTGCATTGCATCTATCATAGCATTATACTATTTGGAAAATGTTGCGTTGTGATGGCGCGACGCTCCTACATACCCCATAGGGTCTCTGCGCCTGACCTCCTGGTCTTTAAGGACCTGTGGATCAGGTTTTTCACAGGGATTCCATTGGGAATCGAAAGAGATGCTTCGGCTCAGAAGGGAACACTTTTCAGTTCTTGGGGCCGAGGAAGGAGGAAAGATCCTGTGAGCGGATGTGCCTAGCGGGCGCGCCTGTGTCATGTTGTTGAGTGTTGTGTTTTCCGAGTCTGGTCTGGACTGCGATGGCTCAAATATCTTCGCGAGGCATCCTTTATCTGGTATTTTTGGTTTTCTTCCCACAGGTGACTTCCATTTGAGCATTGAAAATGCCACAAGTAGGNTAGGTATCCATAGGTGAAGGTGCCTCCCTTCTTTTCCTCCTTGCAAGCTACTAGTATTTCCTTTAGCAGGGAACAATACCAATTGAACATTGGTCCCTGTGTGTAGAAGTCTGTGACTGATAGCACATATAAAGTGCATTATCCCTTATAATAGGACCTCATAACCTTTCTAGCTACGACGTAGTAGCCAGTCCAGACTGTTTCGAGTAGTATTGGTTCAATGACTGTTGTGCGTCCTCCTCTCTTTGTATTAAAATTCTCGTACAGGCTAAGCTCACCTTTCTTCTTCCCATGCTTGTCGGGGCCCTGAAATCCCTTCAACACATCCCATCCTTCGGAGGATAGTCCAGTAAGATGTTGTATATATTTTGCATGGATTGGATACCGCTTATCCAACCATTCTATCGTGCATTCTTCTTATCAAAAATTTCGTGCAACGCACAATTTCGCCTGTGGTACCAAAGACTGGTAAATCTCTTAAGTTCATGATGGTGGAGTTAAATAGGCCGATGAACTCCTTTTTCTGTATAAAGTGCATATCTCCGGTTCCATCTGGGGCTAACTCCCAAAAGACGTCTAGGTGCATCTCTGGGAAAAAGGCTAAATCCATGAGGTCAAGTTCAAGTAGCTTAACGTGCTCTATCTTCCCTTTGAGGTCACCTACGATCTCAACCCGAGGGTCGCAGAGCTCATCTGGTACTGCTTCTTTAGTCATTGTGCTCCGACTTATTGTGGCTCTCGGAATTTGCACTTCTTTGGTAGTTAAAAACTAGGGTTGTGTTTCCTACTTTGGTAATGGTCCCAACTCGTTTGCGCTGCTGAATTCGGAAATGACTATGCTCGTTTTAGAAACAATACCTTCTCGGCCAAGTTTTGAGAGTCTTATGTCTAGCTTAACAGGTAAGTTTTAGCAATAATTGCTCCTCATCATGACTGTATGGATGCAACAGGGTGTGAGTTGTCCGACGGGACGGTTTGATCAAGGTAAATCCGATTGGGTGATCTTGGTATTTACTCGTTTGAGTAGAATAGGGATGTGGTCGAATTGAGACCTTTCTATTTGACGAGTGGGTGTCCCGTCATGAACTTCTATGGAATATTGGTATAATGCGACTTTATCAATTAACAGGTGACAGTCGGGGTAACAGAATGGAAATAAAGGGTGTGACTAGACTGGGTTTGCGTGGCCTTTATCTTAGATTGGATTTGGATTCATGGCCCCTCCGACCACAAAGATTGTCCCCGTCCTCTTTAATGATTGTCATTTAATGGAATTTTTCCTGCTTTAGGTTCTGTACTGCTGATTCATCATCTCTGTATCAACCAACACTTTAAACAAAACAAATGACTATGTGTTATGGTGCAACACTATGCACCTGAACATTATTAACTAAATTTACAAAAATTTCAGAAAGAAAACGAAACTCAAAGATAACTATTGTACAATATCCGTCGAATTGGAGTGACTTCCCTTCTTCTCAGTTTCGAGATAGGTAGGGCTTCAGGAAATCTCCATTCACCCATCCTGGTCATATAACACCATCCAGTTGCATGAGTCGGACTGCTCCTAATGGTCGGATCTCCGAAACTATGAAGGGTCCCAACCAGTGCATACGCAGCTTGCCAGGATGCTTCTGGTATAAGCTATCGTAGAGTAACACCTTGTCCCCTTCTGTAAGTACCTTGGTTTTAATGTGTCAGTCATGCCAAGATTTTTGTCTTGCCTCTTCAACCAATTGATGGAAGTATGATAGAAATCTAGTTTCTTCAAGTTCTTGTAGCTCCGCAAGTCTCTGCACCATTGATTCTTCGTCTGTCATACGCGTGGCTTGTGCAATATACAGACTTGGAGTGATGAACTCTATGGGCACCACTTCCTCTTTTTCATAAACAAGCTGGAACAATGTGTATCTGTGGAGTTTCTTTGTGGTTTTCCTGTAGGCCCATAGTACCACTGGAACTCTATCATCCCAGTCCTCTCGGTTTTCGCAACAGACCTTTGTTAGTCCCTTTTCCAGGATTTTTTTGAAGGCTTCGACTGTTCCGTTGGCCTGTGGGTGGTATGGACTGCTCTTGTGATATTGAATCATAAATTCTGCAGTAAGTTTTTCTATAGTGCTGCTAATGAAGTGAGCTCCCTAATCGCTAGTTAGGCTCCTGTGACATCCGAAGTAGGTAATGATATTCTCAAAAATGAACCTGGAAGTTGTATATGTTGAATAGTCTTGTATTGCTGCTACTTTTTCCCAATGACTAAGTTAGTCAGTTGTGGTAATGATGTACCTCACCTTTGAGTGTTTGGTTGTGGGGTCGATTGGACCAATGAAGTAAACTGCCCATTTCTCAAATGCCTGTAGAGCTCTAATGGGTTGTAATGGAAGTTCATGTCGGCGTGACGGCTTGCCAACCCTTTGACAAACATCACACGATCTGGAGTATGATTTTGCATCCTTGAAAAGTGTTTCCCACCAGAGTCCTGCCTATAGAAATTTCTATGTCGTTGGCTTTCCTCCTACGTGGCCTCCTACAATTCCACTATGGCAATCCCAGAGCATATCCCACCTTTCATGATCTAGGACACATCATCTGAGGATGTTGTCTAGTCCTAGTTTATACAATTTCCTGACGATCAGATGATAATATGTTGCTTTGATGACCATATGGCGTTTATGGGTTGCAGAATATGTTTCATGGTAGGCCCCTGTGCTGAGAAAGATTGCTATATCCTCCAGGTATTCTGGTATGGCCTCGATCCTGAGAAAATCTGCATCGGGTAGCTGGTCATCCACTACTCCGCCACTTTATCCTGAATCTAGTCTAGATAGATGGTTATGTCCGACATTTCATCATCCTAGCTTAATGATGACTTCAAAGGAAATTTCCTGAAATAACAACAGTCATCTGCAAATTCTCCCTTCCAACACAGGTTTGTTAACTAGGTATTTTAATGCTAAATGATCAATAAAAAAATTGAAATGAGACCCTAACAGATAATGTCTAAATTTCTGTAAAGCATAGATCATTGCTAAGGCTTCCTGTTATGTCATTGTGTAGTTGTGCTCTTCTTACGATAGCTTCTGAATCACAAAGTAGATAGGGTGATCCATATCTCCATCTCTTGGTTGCGTTAAGAGAGATCCTAAGGAAATTCCTGAAGCATCCACATGGACGTGAAATTCCCTCTCCCATTTTGGGAATATCAGAATCAATGTTGTAATGAGTTTCTCCTTAAGTGTCTCGAATGCTTTATCACATTTGGGAGTCCATCGAAATGTTTCAACCTTTCTTAGGAGGTTTTCTAGAGGTGCAGTAATGTTGGCATATCTTTGGATGCACCTGCCATAGTAACCTGTGTGTCTGAGTGTGGAGCATAGTTGTTTAGCACTCATAGGTGGTGGCATATTCACAATGACCACAACTTTAGCTGGGTCTACCAATACTCCTTCTCGGCAGACTATGTGGCCCAATAGATTTCCATTTGGCACACAAAAGATACACTTCCTGAGATTTAATGAGATTTGTAGTTCTCTGAATCTGTCAAACATTAGCCTTAACAGTGCTACATGTTCCTTAAGAAGGCTATATATTGTCCAATCATCCATATAGAATTCTATGAACTTGTGAATAAAATCTCTAAAGGCTGTTATCACAATCCTAGAGAAAATTGCAGGGGTGTTCTTTAAACCAAATGACATCACATTGTATGCAAAGGATCCCCATTCGGTAATGAAGGTGGTTTTTTTCTTGTCTTCTTCCGCAATTCTAACTTGATGGTATCCTAAAAATCCATCTGTAAATGAGTATGCTTCCTTCCCCACAACTTGTTCTAGGACCTCATTGGTAAAGGGTGTTGGGAAGGGGTCGTGCACACAGGTAGAGTTGAGGCTTATGTAGTCCACATAGACTCTAATATCCTAAGCGTCTTTCTTTCTTTGAATGACTATCGGACTGACCCATTATTCTTCTTCTACCAGAAAGATGTGACCTTCTTCTAACATCTTATCAATATCCTTCTTAAAATTTTCTTTTACTCTTGGGTTGAGATGGTATGGCCTATGTCTGACAAGCTTGGATCCTAGTTTTAACTCAATCTTCATTTCTCCCATAACTCCTTTGATTCCCTTCAATTCTAAAAATGTCTTTGGGAACAAATCTTCATATTCCCACAGTAAACTCTGTATTTCTTGACTGGTTTGCTCATCCCAGTAATCTCCCACCAAAGCTATTTTGGGTTGCTCTTCAGTCCCTATGTTGAGTCTCTGCAATTTTAATGGGTGATTGTAGGAACTATCGGTCTGGTTGGGTATGGTGTTTTGGATTTCTCTGTTCCCCTTGGTCTCTTTGATGGCTAGGTTTCTTAGTTCTTCTAATTTTTCTAGGATTTATGAAGCCTTGCTAATATAATAGCATTCTATAGGATTTTGAATCAAGGGTAAGTGGAATTTAGTCTGAAGTTCTTGGGTATTCATGGGACACACTACAAAGTCTGATCTGTTATCACTATTGGCTGTAAAAAGAAGTTTTTTAATCTTTTGTAGGACTAGTTCAAGCTTAGGGTACTTACTTGTAAATGTGAAGTCTTTGCAGAATTGAACTGTCAGAATTGGGCCTAGAGAATGGGGAAATAACTGAACCCAGAAGTGAGAGGGTATATTCGTAGCCTGCCACTGTGTCCCCCATTGTTGAATGTGTATTATAGGGTTCGATTATGCGTTGAACAGTTGCGCAACTTAGAGATCCGTCTGTGTTTCTGATTCCAACTGCTCCTTGTTCCAGAACTTGTACTTGATATCTTGCTTCACCTCGTCCCAGGTTATGAGTAAGGATTTATGTGTGGCCCACCATCTGGCGGGGTTTTTTTGGAAAGTTATATCTAGTACTGAGATTCTTTGATCTTCTCCCACAGTTTCTTCCATATTCTGCAAAACATTGTCTAGATCTGAGGTGTCGTCGTATATTGGGTGTTCTCTGACTTTGGTCCCAACCCATCTGGTCATTTTGATAGTTGCGCATCTTCTTGAGAATCTTTTGTGCAAACCTTGTTTCCAACTATCAAAAGCCAGTTATGAATCTTCGTCTGCTGACTGTATTCTTCGCTAGCTTACTGATCCATCCACAGTCAGGTTTATATAATCATTTCTTGTCCCAGTTGTTACAGTGTACAAATGGTCTAGAACTTCTCCTTCCATATTATTTTTTGTTGGTTCTATGTACCTGGGTCCTTGTCTCCCATTATCTTCTCGTAGACCGAATCGATGCCAAGTAGCGCAGGGTAGGGGTCCTTGTCTACCATGATATCAATGACTTCAAAGTCAGCCACTATTTTTACTCCTGCTACATCGATTTCCATGTTCTCGAGTCTTCTTATGGGAAAGATATTGTATTTGTTTTCCATTCTTAACTGAATTGGGGAATATGTCAGTCTGGGTTTTCCTAAGGCTTCCGAGGTCTTCTTGGGTAGAATGTTCAGATCTGACCCTAGGTCCAGCATGAAGTCCTTAATTTCAAAGTCATCTGATTGGGCTACCAGTCAAAATTCTTTTCCGGTACTTACTTTTCTTCACTGCACTCTCTGAGTACTCTTCTTAGGAAGGTTAGCCTGAATCCTTGCTTCTAAGGTTTCTTCATTCCCTAAGACTAGGTACAGTGCATTGCACAATTTCTTTGTCATTTGATCATTCCCCAGAATGTCAGAGAATAATTGAAACTAGAGATCAATTGTGTTTTGAGGTTGCTTAGGTTCTCTTGGTATGCCTACAGGGTTTCTGGGTGCAGGGGGTGAAGTAGGGACTTGTGCCACCTTAGGGTATACAACCAACTGAGGGGGGTTCTCTTGCATTTCATGATTAGGAATATTCTGGAATACTTCTATGGAATCTTTAAAGAACAGTTTTTTCTTGAGGGGGTCATACCTGTCTCCTTTAGGTGATGCTTTTTGAATCTGAGGTAGAGTATCAACATCAACTCCTATCTTCATTCCTCCTCGAGTGAAGATGTTAAGGTTTGGAAATTTTCCCTTAGAAATCCTTTTGATCTCTGAACTAATAAGGTTAGTTCCTCTTTGTCGTACTCTATCTTCTCACTTTCCAATTATCTCCGGGCAATCTTCAGTTACGTGTCATTTGGTTCTGCAGTGAGAGCACCATGGCCACCCTGGATGAGGACAATCTATAGCCAAGTGACCCTTTTTATCACAGTTATAACATCTGCTCGATCCTCTTCCACTAGTTCTTCCTCCTTTGAAATATCCTCCCACTCCACCTCCTCAACCTCATCCTTGTCCCTGAGGGTTTTCATTACCCTGATGTTGTTTGGTCTAGCCTGTCTGCAAATGCGTCCAACACTATACATTGATTGGTAGTATGCGTGGTAGATGCATAGAAATCATAGTGTACTGTGTTTGGGACTGTCGAATATTTCTGCATGATGGGGAACTATCTCAGTCAATGCCCATGGATTCGACAGATCTCACAATATTCCATTGTTGGTGCTTCTTGGCCTCCTGGGAAAGCGTGATATGGGGTGGGATGATGGAATGGTGGGTTCATCAATACTTGCACTACTCCTCCCGTGGGTCCTGGTGGGGGTGCCATCAGATTCTGAGGAGGTCCAAACCCTCTCACTCGTGGGCATTCGTTCGCCAAATGACCTTCCGTATAGCATCCATTGCACCAAACTTGTGGTCATCCTAGTTTAGGTATCATCATCTCTTGAATATTTTATGTAAGTGTTGATATCTGCCCTTGTAGTTGTGCTAGATTTACATCTACTGGGGGTCGGGTCAGTCTCAATTTCCTAGGGTATCTCGCCATGGCTTCAATCTTCATAGATTGTTCCAAGGCATCTGTTAATGTGGCTATTCGTTGTTGCGTCAGTGGAATCTGAGTCAGAGGTATAACCCCCTGAATGTACCACTCCCTTTGATGTTCTTCATGGATTGGATGTGCCAACCTCCCTATGGAATTTTTGAACTTCTAGTTTTACTTCCAGGCTAACTCGCCTTCTCTCTGATGGATCTCTTGCAACTCATACATAGTCTGTTGTTCGAACTGAGGCAATTTAAAATTTTCTATGAACCTCGTCCATACCTGGCCAAGGGTGAACGCTTGACCTTTCATCCCTGGAACTCCTGGTTCGATGATCGTCATGTACCACTTGAGAGCGTGACCTCTTAAGGTAGTCTGGAACTTGACCAACTTGTTTGCATCTAGTTTCCTTCTGGATCTCCAGATTTCTTCGCACAAGAACCAGTACTGTTCAACGTCTTTATCTCCCTTACCCCAAAATTCTGGGTATCGGGAAATCGAGCCTCCTACATGGCTAGCCATTGTTGATCCTATTGTTCGTATCAATATGAACCCTAATGGTCTTGCTTACGATCTACCAGGGGATCCCAATATCCTCCATGTACTCGCACTTCCTGGTTGTGATTGGTTGACTAATTGTATTGGAACAAAACTTGCATGAGAAGGTACTATCAAAATTACTACTTGTATAGAAGGCACATTGGGTATGGGTGATCCGGGGCTGGTGTGACTAGCTTCGGGGAAGATTTATTTGATCTAGGGGGTCTTGTTAGCTTTCACTAGAACAATCTCTTAGACCGGATTCCCGATATCTCCTGTTATCGGGGTTGAATCTTCTTTTTCTCCTCCAATATTCATGTCGACTTCCTCCTCTCTTACATCCAAACTTCCTCCTTCTCGTCCCGCCTCCTGGGGACTTCCTGCTCTCCTTTCTTCTCTCTTGTTTAATATTTGACTGGCCAATCATTCTTGTCTTCTCATCCTCTGTAGTTATTCCATCTGTCTTTCCTCTATTTCTCCCGATCCTCCTTCTTTCCTCAACTTTTCAAATTGTCTTGCGGATTTCTTGATCTTTTCGTGCCACCATTTCTCAACTATGGTGGTTCTCTTTAAGGCTCTCTCATATCTTGAATCCATTTCTTGTTGTTTCCCCCCAATTTGTCAAAGAACCCTTCCCCTCTCTCATGTCATGACTCTCACCCCTCCCTCCAACATCCCTCTCTCCACCAAGAAAGCTTTAATCCATAGGGGGATTTCTCTTAACATTCTTCCCCTTGCGCCTTTCTTGAAAATTCCCTCTTCCCACAAGAAAGACTGGTGGTTCTCAGCTGGAAATTCGATTATGTATCCTTCTATCATGGTAGTAACCCAAAAATCTACAACTCACGTGATTGGGCAATCCATCCTCTAGAGTGCTACTAGCTTTTCGGTATCCCATGCACAGATATTCTTGACCCATCCTTGGAAATCTAGAGCTTCTTGGATCCTCTTGATCCAGTGAAAAAATTCTTCTGGGAATTTAACCTAGAAAATATCGTACTGGTCGATTGATCTTTCTGAGTAAAATATTTCTTCACACATGCTTCCCACTAATTTCCTCCTTAGATCCGCTTCTTTCCATATGAAGGCATTACAGTTCCTTTCCCACCATTGATCAATGCCAGATATATGGATCGACGGTAGCATTCTTCCTACATGTTCCCTTTTTACTCGGGTCCTGACAACGAAACCATTTTGTTGGTGTGAATTTGATCATACCAGGGTCCTTCTCAGGTTACCATAAAAAGGAACCGTGTAGTCTAGATATTTGGCATTTTCATCTCCTCTGAAGAGAAGAAGTCTCACCTGAAGCGCTGTTGAGACAGATAGATAGGGGAGGGTAGGGAAAAGACTAAAGAATATCCATAGAGCATTCAGAGCTCACTCGTTTTCTTGCGCAAATGACATTATCAGATCTAGAACATCTAAATGCAAGAACCAAACCTACTTACGTTGTGAGAAACAACTAGACATAGAACCATCAAATAGAACTCATAATATATAAAGAACACTGTAATTCATAAGGAAACATACAAAGACACATCATATTTTGAAAATTTGGTCCTTCTTCATATTATCTCCAAAATCCTTCTTTCATTACAGACTTAGAGTTACATAGAGAGGTTCAGTACACACTCTTGGCTCTAGGCCCTAGCCACAAAGTTCTAACTCCCCAACGGATAGGTCTCATTCATTACAGACTCTACTTTTCTCGACTTACCACAAGTAGAAACAACTAATCCCAAAACCCTGGGTGACTCTGATAGACATGACTCAACCCGACTCTAATCAACCCAAAACTGAATGGACGAACCCTTTTTCAATTATATTCAGTCCTATATTTAGCTGGGTTATATCTTCCTTCTCAACTTTCACACTTTCTTGTTCTATTGCAACTGTTTGTTGCTTAGCTGGTGTTGCGCTAGCTTCCGCAACTGCTTTCTGTTACTCTCTTTTCCAGCCTCTGATGAAGTTTGCGCGACTCATGCTTAATCAAAACTTGTGCAATTCTTTCCAAAAAATGAAGGGCCCAACACCCTCCAATGGTACTATCAAACCAGTGATGTACTTCTCTTGACATGAAGTTATCAATTCTCTTGACCTTCTTGATCAGCGCCGACGTCCAAACCACAAGTGGTCTGAGACTGATTTCAAGCTAGGTATATGCTAACCTAGCTAGCCACTCGTATAGATCTTGATGAATTCCTCCAAAGAAAATCTTGTGTATATCAATAAAGATATACCTTACCAACCAATATTCTATGCTAATATTAAGGTTCTTATTCTTAGCTTCAGTAAAGTCCTTTTCTTGATTTTCTATCCACTTCTGAATCTCTGTCTTCGATGGAAACCACCTTGACATTCCCTCAAGAAGATCTCGGTCCCAAAAACATAACCATTTGTTGGCACAGGGGTAGACCCAGGGTTCAGCTCTAATAGCACACCAACAAGCCCTAACTACTGGCCCTTTCAGTAACACCTGCGAAGCAGATGCAGTCTCACCCGAAGTAGCAATAGGGGGTTGTAGGACACATTTGTCTACAACCAAAGTAAATGCAACGTGGGTTCAGGGTAACAACACACAACAACCTATTTATTATTTATCTCCCTTAGGCCTACTACGCAAGTTATATCTCAGATCTAACATAATAATGCAATAACAATATATTAGAGAGAAAATTAACACAACATCAATCAAACACAACAATAATATGTACATGGTTCACCCTCTCCCTAGGGCTATGTCCACAAAACTGTGCTTCTTGATATATTAATTGAAAGCATATAATTCTATTTGTGCTCTTAGCTTGCAGATCTTTATCCTCTTCTGTCTTCTCTTCTCTCTATCTCCCTTCCCTACGCACCCAGCAACAGGGTTGATCTTCACACCCATTTGAATATCTTACAATACAGAATGCTCTCACATCACAGTATTTCTCTCTCTACAGTAAGAACAATCTCTCCTCATAACATCCAACTCAGAACGAATGCATCCCAGGTCCTCTTGACCTTTATTTATACATTACAATGACTCACCGACAACCTTAGACTGAGATCTAGGTGTCAAAACCCTAGATACCAAAACCCTAGGTGTCTAAAACCCTAGGTCAACTTGACCTGCATTTTCAGGGCTTCGCCAATCTGTCTTTCCTTCTTTCTCCCGAGGTTCTCCAAAGAATCCATCGGTGGATTTTTCTGCTTGTTGAGTTGTCCACGATCCATATTCCTTGTTGATCTATCATCCTCAATATCCTCATCCAATGACTTTCTTTCTCTTACTTCACTTCATATTTTCTTATCTTTTTCTCACTTCGACCCAATATCAGTCACTCTGTCTTCCGCACAGTTCACATTTCACCTTTTCTTCCTTAATCTTCGCTTACTTTCATAACCAAGGGTAAAAAGGTGCACACGCCATCTTCAAGGTTTTAAAATCCTAAGAAGATTTTGGAGTCCAAGTGAAAGAATTATTTTTAAGGAGTGCAGTGAGAGGTGCCACAATCTTTCCATAATTATCAACAAACTTGCGATAATAATCTGTTAAGCCTAGAAATCCACGCAAGGCTAATCTTGCATAGCTTCATTATTTTTTGTGTCCACCCTGACACCAGCCTTGCCAACAAGATGACCCAAGTACTCAACTTCTAAGGCGCCAAAAGCACATTTAGATTGTTTGAGGAAATGTTGGTGCTGAGAGAGTAGATGGAGAACTCGATCCACATGAGAAATATGGGTTGTCCAGGTTTTACTATAGATGAGGATATCATCAAATAAAACAAATACAAAATGACAGAGAAAAGGACAAAATACATGATTTATGAGGCTTTGTAAAGTGGAGGGAGCATTACATAAGCCAAAGGGCATGACCAAAAAATCATAGTGGCCCTCATGAGTTCTAAAGGAAGTCTTAGGAATGTCTACCTCTTTCATACAGATCTGGTGGTAGCCAGAACAAAGATCAAGTTTAGTAAAGAACTGGGCACCACTCAATTCATCCAAGAGGTCATCAATGACAAGAATGGGAAATTTGTCTTTAATGGTGAGTTTATTGAGGGCACGGAAGTTAGGACACATGCTCCAAGAACCTTATTTGTTAAGTACCATGACCAAAGGAGAAGATTAGGGGCTCGTACTAGGGCGAATAACACCTGCGTTGAACAGTTCTTGAATCATTTTCTCAATTTCATTTTTTTGGGAAAAGGGGTGACGATAGGGACAGATATTGGGAGGAAGGATTCCTGGGACAAGGGGAATTGAATGATCATGAAAACCACAGGAAGGAGGGAGTCCATGGGAAGTGTAAAAAACCACTTGATGTTTATAGAGGATGGATTGTAGGTCCTGTGGCATAGAGGGTGTCTCAGTTGCTTGTATGGCATGGAGTTGGGAAATAATGCCAGAATGACCTTTTTTGAGCATCTTTTCCATGCGATGGGAACTAATGATCTCTGGGGAACCGACGGTGATGCCTTGGAACTCATATTGTTGGCCCTAATGGTCGAATTACATGGTTAATTCCTTAAAATCCATGAGAATGGGACCCAAAGTCCTTAGCCATTTTGTACCCAACATAATGTCACAACCACCCATGTTGATAGAAAACATATGATATTTCAGGTGGTATTCACCAATTTGGAGACACACATTTTCACAATGCCCTCCACATTTCATGGACCCTCCATTGGGAATCATGATTTGGAAATTATTGACTGCACAGATATAGCAATTATTTCTTGGGAAATGCAGCGATGAATAAAATTATGGGTGCTTCCACTATCAATAAGAATTATGACCTTCCTATTCTTGATGTAACCAATTAGCTTGAGGGTTTGGGGAGCAGAGAAGCCAGTGAGATCATTTAGGGAAATGATCGGTTCTACTTAGGGAGGGTCTGAGGGAGGGGTTATGTCAGTGGGTTAAGGTGACACAAACACAAGGGGAGCCTCAACATCCTCTTTTGAAACATCCTCCAAGATGGCCATAAAAATATTTTGTTCCTTACACTTGTGTCCCGGAAAATATTTCTCATCACAATTATAACTAAGGGCTTTGAGTTGGTGTTTATCCATTTCGGCCCTGGTAAATTTTTGGATCTTTAGTGGAGTATAAGGAGGAGTGGGAATTACTAGTTTAGTGCGAGGAATAAAGGAGGGTTTTTGGTTTTGAGAAGAGACAACCTGTTGTGCTTCCTTAGCTATTTTAGTAGCCTCCACCCAACTTTGAGGCTGAGCCATGAGGACATGGGTAGGAATCCCATCCTTGAGGCCACTGATAAACAAATCTCAGAAAAAATCATCAGACATTCCTCTGTACGAAAATTTAGTCACTCAAAAGAAGCTATAATGTCTTCCACTGTGCCAAATTGTTTCAACTTTGTCAAACGGTCTAAATGGTTGGTGTCAGTGTCAAATCATTCATAAAGATCTGCCACAAAGTGTGTCCAAGCAACATACCCTTGGCGGCCATTTTTTCTCCATTTCCACCATTGCCAACGTTCTTTATCTAGATGGAGAACACCATACCAGAGTTTGGACAACTCATCTATAATTCCATACAAAGAGAAATAATGTTCCATTTGAGTTACCTAGCTAGTGGGATCTGAGCCATCAAATTTGGTCACATCCACATGCGAAATTCATAGGTCACTCTGAAAGTGATGGGGCTTAAAATTATGGGAATGAGAGGAAGTTTCACCTTCAGTATGAAAAGGTGGGTCAGATAAGGGAGGATCTGCAGGGATATTCAACTTGGTGTAGATCATCGTAGTGACAGATTCAAGCTGGGTAGTAATGTCTTGTTTGATTTCCTCGATTGAGGTAGCGATGGAGGAATGCATGTTTTTATAGATGGTGGAAATATTGGCACTGAGTTGTCTCACTTCTTGTTGGGTCTCTGTAAAATTAGAGTGCAAGTTATTGAAACGAACTTCCAAGTCTTGGCTACAGGTATGGGCCATGATGACGAGGGACACAAAAATGGGTGGGTGGGACCACAAAAAAAAATGGGTTATGGGTGAAGTGTATCACAATGATCAAGGCGACGAGTTCAATCCAATGGGGTAAATCCCAAATAAAGGTGTTGGAAGGGGGTCGAGTCTACGAGAAAAAAAATGTGTTGAAAAATGATAGGAAGAGAGAAATCCAATGGAATATGTCTCAAATAATGGTGCCAATAGGATCCAATTTTTTTTTTTAACACCTACAGAGTTATACTCCAATTTGAATAATACTGCAGTGATGAAATGCCCAAATTCTTAACAGGAAGAAATGTGTAGTAGTTTGGAACCTTGAATGCAAGAGACACTGCTGCGTGGAAATATATATTTTCTGTTATGTTTTTGTTTCCTTCCCCAAAGGTTAGGTATTAAAGGGTTCTACAGACAAGGGTTTTCCCTATGCTATAGCTATATGATATATGTGCGGGGTCCAACAATAATACTCGATAAAATATATCAGGGCACCAACTAAGGAGGCTAGACCGTTCCCTTAGCCCTACTACCCAACTACCTAGGTACTAGAGAGCATATTCCCGAGTGATTTTCTTAGTGGAATAATAGAAGTCAGGTGACCGATCGGTTTATATATGGAGGGATTTAGGAGATCTAGGTCGATTCGTATGCAAGTGTTGTCTGATGTGCTACCACTCGAAGGGGTACCAATAGGGGTTACAAGGGTGGCCAACATATGTGTGCTTAAGTACCACTTGTATTTATTGTGTCTATGAATCCCCAGCCTTGATCTTATGCACGTAACGATAGATCTATCTAGCTTAAAGACGTCAGAATACGTCTCTACCCTGAAAAAAATTAACCCACAATTTTCTGCCGAGGAAGGTGCTCTGATACCACTTGTAATAATCCAGATATAAAAAAGTATGCAGAACATAAATAAATAGCTAGAAATGGTAGATGAACAACAATATAACCAGAACAACACCACAATAATATCAATATGATACCAGAATAACACCAGAAAGAGAAATTTGATTACTGAGAGAAATGTTCACTTTCCTCTTCGAGGGGGAAACCTCCAGCGGAGAAGAGATCTATTGCAATAATATCCATGACAAAATTTCTCATACCCTCGACTCCTATTTATACTAAATATGTCTATCAAAAGAACCATCTAGAGGAAGATCCTTCTAGAATTGGAAGCTTCTATTAGGTCTTCTTACATTGGACTTATTCTTCCTTACTTCTAGGCCTTATTAATATTGAACTTTATTACATGGAAATATATTCTTCTACCTACGCGAGGGGTTAGGTCCCTAACACATTGCATGTCCTCATGCAAAACTGTTGAACCAGTCTTCAAAATTTCAAAACTGGTGTTGATCCTCTACATTTCCTGAACATTAGCTACCTAGTTTTAATATATCCATCCCTGAAGCCTCATCCTTGAGCTCCCTCTTAATGAATCGTGTATACTGTACTAGGCGTAAAATGTTTTTCATATTGGTAGAGACTTCATCATGCTCTCCTTGTAGTATGAAATTATTCTCCTTTAGTTGTGCGTTCTCTTTCTTGATATGCCTATCCAACACTTTAAACTCCTATATTTATTGCTTCAACCCTGCATTCTATTTTGTAATATTTTTAACTTTTACTTCCAACTGATGTTTGGTCAGAGAGATAACTGGTTCTTGAATTGCTTTCTTTGTTATCGCTTTGTTGGCAGCCAACCCATTTTTTTTTATTGCTCTCAAAAAGCTGCCTACACCCCTTGTCGTATTACGACAAATCATTGTCGCATTTTGCTTTTAGACATTAGTCTCATTTTTTGCGACCATTACGATTCAATTTCGTTTTAGTTTTCACAACTGCAAGTGTGAAAACACCTCTTTCGTTGATTAGATTGTCATCGTTTTTGGTTAAATTACCGAAAGACGCTTGATCACTGGTTTATCACATGATTGCTAAAAGGTTGTCTCGAACTTATGTTTTTGAGCATTATCTTACCTTGATTGCGCATTTGGGTATATTTGATTGTTAAACCTTTGGGCATAAAAGTTATTGGTCTTGTTTTGATCTTATGAAAATTATAATGGATTTGGTCA
>SNQJ01S0029387.1:122664-140820 GCA_010110895.2 Picea sitchensis | reverse complement strand
GAGCTTATGCTTTCATTACATAAATAGAGGTACCAAGGGGCATCTTTTTTCAATAGATCTAAAGAGACCTATTTCTTTAGACTTGGCTCAATTAATGAAAGTAGACACAATAGATTCTCATGCAAAGAGAGATTTCACTACTTGGACCAAAAAGGAGTCAAATCCTAAGGATTTGAGCATGGAAATAATGAAATCCCAATATACCCTATCATATGCTTTGATAAAGTAAATGAAGAGGGAATTTAAACCTTGGATCCTCACCCACTCCATTGCTTCCCAAATTGTAATCACATTGTCGAAAATGAATCTTCCTTTAAAAAATCTAGTTTGATCATGGAAAATAATATTTAGCATGACGTGCTTTAGCCTAAAGGATAGAACCTTGGCTAGGAAATTTTAAGAAACCTTCAAGAGAGTTAGAAAATGTTATTAACGTTGTTTATCTGTTCTACGAAATGGATTTTTTTGCCGAAATCCGGCAATATAAATTTACATGAATCATTGTTTTTTGTTGTTCAAAATCCATTTTTGAATGCAGAAATGGATTTAGCATGGTAAAAAACTATTGGGGAACTCAGATTATACAGAAATAATCACTCAAATCTACGAATCTAACAATTTCTCACTGGATTTCGGGCATATGTCCCCAGAAAAAATCGTCATTTCATATAGTGTTTAGCCTACGACAATGTTATTTGTTGATAATCTCGTGATCACCAAGACTTGGAATGAATTTCATCAAACCCTTATTAATGAGGTCACCTAACATTTGAGTTTGAATAGCCTATTTTATATGCTTGGAGCAAATCGCATCCCATAAAGTCTCATGTGGCTTTGTATAATTCACATAGGTTGTAACCATCTAGGCTCTGAGACTTATTAGAAATCATTTTAGGGAAAGATTCAATTCATCCAATGCCAACTCTTGTTCACGTGATCTTCACTATTCATTTGTTAGGTTTTGTACGATTACATTAGTATAGGGTTGCACAAACAACCTTCTTTCTTATTTTGCCCCTTGCATTTGAAAAACCATTTTATAATGATCAACAAATTATTTTTCCATATTGAATTGATCCATGGTTCTTCCTTCCATTGTTTTCATGATCTTGATAAGCAAGTCTGCTTCTTTAGATGAAAGGGATTTGAAGACAACTTTGTTGGGGTTGTCACCCACCTTGAGCCAATGGAGATAGGCACAAATTTGATCTCCTTTCGCTTTATAGGTTTCCTCAACTTTGAGAAAATTCTTAGCTTTGCTACGTTGGACTACAATTACTCATTAAAGGAGATAAATTAAAACATCATTGAAGGTTGTTCGAACTCAGTAACCACCTTACTCTTCCATCTCCTAGAAATTAATAATTGTCAACCATATCCCTAGAGGAAGTTTGTAATGCATCGAATGGCATCTTCCCATCACAAAATCCATCCTTTGTCCCCTTTGAGTTGTGACACCAAAATCCAAATTATATTGATAACTTCTATACATGATTCATGCTTAAAATGGGAGGTGTTCAAGATGAATCTTGAATTCATGGCCTTGAGTTTAACTACACCCTAGCATATGGAGAAAACAATGGGTTGGTGGTCAAACAATGTCAGTTCCCCTAAAACTTGCATAAAAATTCCACCTTCATGCCCAAAAAAAAAGAAATTCTTTTTTGAGAGCATGGTGTTATTATTGGACTTTATCTTGCATGTATCAAGCAATTTGTAGGGTACCTAATTATAAATCAAGTATATACTAGTATCTAGTAACTTGTGTGTGTGTGTGTTAATATCCCAGTGGGTTAACTTGAGTGGTCGAGTGTATTGAATTGCAAACACAAGGTCTCAGGTCAGGTCTCCAGGCTAGCTACCTTTGTGATATTCTTGATATTGAGGGTCTCCCTCGAAATGAGCAAAAGTACCTAAAGGTTTTATCGGGATATATATTTCAAGGGAAAAAATGTATATATTATTAAGCCCTAGTTGATATATTAAGAGGAACATTTCCCTCATGTCTATTCATAGTGTCCCACTCATTCAATGTTATATAAAGAGATCATATTCATTCATTATAATCATCACCTTCATTTTATTATAAAATATTTTACTTTTCATGGATTATTTGAGTTTGTCCATTTTTCGTAATTTAATAATGGCTCCTCATAAATACTACCAAGACATCACAAGTGATATTAAAGTGGTTATTTCCCTCGACTTTTGAGAGCATGATGTTATTATTGGACTTTATCTTGCATGTATCAAGCAATTTGTAGGGTACCTAATTATAAATCAAGTATATACTAGTATCTAGTAACTTGTGTGTGTGTGTGTAAACCTCCTAGCTTGAGTGGTCAAGTGTATTGAATTGCAAACACAAGGTCTCAGGTCAGGTCTCCAGGCTAGCTACCTCTGTGATATTCTTGATATTGAGGGTCTCCCTCGAAATGAGCAAAAGTACCTAAAGGTTTTATCGGGATATATATTTCAAGGGAAAAAATGTATATATTATTAATCCCTAGTTGATATATTAAGAGGAACATTTCCCTCATGTCTATTCATAGTGTCCCACTCATTCAATGTTATATAAAGAGATCATATTCATTCATTGTAATCATCACCTTCATTTTCATTATAAAAATATTTTACTTTTCATGATTATTTGAGTTTGTCCATTTTTCGTAATTTAATAATGGCTCCTCATAAATACTACCAAGACATCACAAGTGATATTAAAGTGTTTATTTCCCTCGACAATAATAATAATATGGAAATTTAAGGTCATGACCAACACCAAATTGGTGTATGAGACCCTTCCATATGTAACGATTTGCTGTTAAGTTCATTTGATACATACCCCACTCTCTAGATTTTGAACTTAGAATTTAAAGAAACATGTTATTAACCATTAGCCCACTCACATCAAAACTATCTTAGGGAGACCATCCACTTCCACTCCATATTCTCCCACCCACCCCTTCCTCTCCATTCAACATGCTCATGGTCTCCAGATTCCACATACTCAATACTTATTTCATTTCATTCCATTCATCATATACCAATAAGAAAAAAAAGGAAAAGTAAAAATGAGTGCATCTTTAAATAAAAAAAAATTAAAACCAATAAAAGTCAGTCACAATGGTTAGAAGAAAAATACCACACTCGTTATAAGAAATCAAAATCATTGTGTTTTCTACATATTTTAAGTGCTCAAGGAGGAATAGGATTAGTTCCTTAAACAATAGTTACAAAGTGTGACTCATATCTGCATAAAATTTT
This sequence comes from Picea sitchensis, assembly GCA_010110895.2. Taxonomy (NCBI): domain Eukaryota; kingdom Viridiplantae; phylum Streptophyta; class Pinopsida; order Pinales; family Pinaceae; genus Picea; species Picea sitchensis. Next base: position 137,553 of record SNQJ01S0029387.1, on the reverse strand, counting down.
GGGAGAAGAAGCTTCCTCTATGCAGTATAAAGACGTGGGAGATGCAAACATGGAGCAAAGAAAAACAAGGCATGAAAGGAGAACAAGGTGCTAGAATAATAAAACATATATTTTAAAAATTTGTTCAAGGAAGACTAGATCAATTACCACGAATGATATATGAAACATGCCCATGCATTCGCATTTGACAAGAAGCAGATCATACACCTTCAACTCGTGAATTTAATGATTGTAAGGAATTTACATGGCATTCATTTTCCTAGTGGGATATATATATATATATATATATAAATTCTTGGATGTTTTTTTTTATTTCGAGAATGGTATTTAAGATAAACAATAAAGCTCGAAGTTATTATAACAATAAGGTTAAGAATCTAAGAATATTTATGGAAATCGAACCTAAATGGGGAGGATAATAATTATCCTCTTAACTACTTAAACTAGATCTAATTAACTATATATATAAGAAGGAAGAAAATACCCCTAAAATTTAAAAGTAATTAAGCATTAAATTATTATTTTTAATTAAGAGAGTCTTTAAACAAAATAATTAAATATTAAATTATTATTTTTAATTTAAGAATGCCATATTGTTGATTGGGAAGAGACATTTAACAAAGTGGCAATGGACCTTTTTTTAACGAGAATGAACTTATATTCAATCTCCTTAATGGCATGATAGAACTTGAACACCTAGTTCAATGTAATATCTTACTTAAATGTAAAGATATTGAATTAATAAATGCATTGGTGCAATTCTAAGACTATTTATCTATGGTGGAACAATCACCTTTTGTGACAATGTCCATTATTGAGGGAATTTATACATCCATAGCTTAATTTAAGGCATAAAAATCAAGAAATTAAGCTCATTATTGTTAATTACAATAACAAAACCATGAGGATAATAATACCTAAAGCTCCATATAACAATGAGTGAATGAAGGAAACATTTCATACGATTGTTCGAAGTTTCCATGAGCTCGATCAAATAAAATGTCCCTCATTTAAAATGAGAATAAGAATTCTAGAAATTTTCACAAGAATCAATTTATATGTTCTCATCTTGAAACTCAAATGTGATAATCTCATTTTGAAATGTTTCAACATTTATTTTCTACCACAACTAAGAATCACATTGAAAATATACCTACCTGAATGCAAATGATTATGAATTTGGTTTTGGATGAAAAAGAAAACACATTGCAATAATTATTATCCATTTTATTAACTAGCTTGGAAACAAATAAATGAGAAAGTTCACTAGGCACCCATGTGCTAGCTACAGAGATTGTTAGACATTTTGCAAAAAAAAGCTAGAGTCCATATTTGACCATAAAAGTACTCAAAATTCAAGAGACCTTGATAAAATTGAAGTTCAAACCATTCCATGTGAAGATGAATCAAGCGGAGCCACATTTGATTACTACTTTTTAAAACCACAATGGTTCAAAAACATATCGAAGTGACTTTCATTGAGGATCTTATATTACCTAATAAATTCTATGATTGAGCCTTGTGTTGCATCATTGTTGTTGTAACATCTTCTACTCATTGTTATTAATATCCCAATCGCATGTATGGAATTCTTCTAATCTCTTGAGGGATCAAATAGTCAATTTTCATGATGAAAAATCTCTTGAGGGATCAAAATAGTCAATTTTCATGATGAAAAAACAAATTTCTTGTGTTAGATGGAATGTATGATCTCTTGTTGATTTGTGGTGGAAGTTGATCTTTGACCTTCAACAACAAATCACATTCATTCATTGTGATCATCACTTCAATATCGATATAATATTTTATATTCCATGGATTACTTGGTTTTGCCCCTTTTTTATATAATTTAATGACGGGTCCTCATTAGTACCAACAAAGGTTCTAACCCTTGAATGCATTGTCGCATGGTCTATTTAATATGGGGTATTGGAATGAGAAATAACTTTGGAATATTATCATATTTTCATGGTGATTTAAAACAACACCTATATCTCCCTAAAATAAGTGCTAACCATGCTCATGTTGGACCATACAATATTTGTTTGCAAATGCACTCTACAATTTACTCCTCATAGCCATACCTTAAAGTTTTTCTTCTTTGGTCTAGAACACCAAAATAGATTGAATATGTCTTTAGGTTAATATTTTTAGTAAATACTTGATTGTGCTTAAGTTGGGTTGTTGATTTTTGTAACATAAAAAATTGACCATAATATTATTATGAACCATGTGATTAATTGATCATTAACCAATTGTTCTAAATTAATTTGTGTGACATATTGGTTTCATATTTTCTTAGAATTTTATCTTGTCTCTTATGCTTGACAATCTCCATTTATTAAACTCTCCCCTTAAATGGGTCCCTTGCAACAACTTCTCATAGTGCAACATGCTATTGTTTATGTCTAGCCTTTTCATCAAGTTATTGTTTCCTTTTAGGACCACATGAACTACACTTCAAGAACATCTTTACAATAAATGTGTTAGGGTCATAAGGGTCAAGCTTGGCCTTAATACAATAAAGGAAAAATGTTTTGACATTGTTGTAATCGCTACAAAACAACCAATATTCATCATGGAACTCTTAGCCTAGTCACTCACATAAGGCCACTCTTTCATCCACATCATTTGGAACATAAATATTGCCTAGACCTATTACATGGCCTTCAAAATAAAAACAAGTGTCATACAACATAGTTTGGGGGATCAATGCCACACTAGATACTATATTTTTACCATTCTGGAGAAATAAAGGTTGTCAGCCACCTTAAGAATATGGTTAGTAAAAGAATAACAAATTTCAAAGAGATCACCTGAAGAACTGGCTTAAGCATAAAACTAGTAACTTTAACTTCTTACAAGCAAAAAATATCAATATCAAAAAAATATTTCTAATTTTATGAACCATGGCCTAGGATAGGATCATAACTCTATTATCTCCATTACGATACCTTCATTGGTAAAAATTTCAATGAGGTAATCCATCATCTCCCCACCTTTTTGACCAACAAGGGAGTCAAAAGGGTTTAGAGAAGTCACATATTGCAACGTGTGTTGGAAGACATCATTTAAATTCATGTTTCTTGGCCCCCACATAGCTAGACTCACAATGATAAATGATTTAGAAGACCAGTTGAAGTGGGAGTGGAAACTAAGCCCAATGCACCCCCTGTAGCATAGTTTTTTGGAAGTTACTAGAAGGGTTTCTAACCATCACATCATTTGAAGCCTTTTTTTTAGATGGGTTGGGGCTGGTCTAAGGGGTCAGTTGGATCTCTTGAGATTGGAGAGATGTTTTAAGTTGTTGAATTTGGGGAGCTTTCCCTTCCTTACCACCCTTGTCTATCCTTTGATGTCTAGTTGGAGTGAGGCTTGTGGGGTATGGTCTATTGTTTATGTTGCTATGTGAGAAACAACATCATGTTTTTACTAGCAAGGGGTAATCCTTAATCCCATGGTGTGGGATTAAACACTTTAAAAGAGGGGTCGGGGCAACTAATGTATCACATTGTCTAATAGAAAACTCGACTTCCCCACCAACATACACAAATTCATTTAAATACTTGAAATATCTACTTAAGACAAGCCCCTTTGAGGCCAGATTGAAACAATAGTTTGGTTAAGGAAAATAAAATTATTAATTGGTGCCAAAATGAGTTCAAAAAATATTCAAAATCTGCTACGCCTCAAGAATTACCCAAATTGAACAATGAAACTGGAAGGCTTCCTCTGCACAAAAATCTTCATGCCACTCGACAAGCATAGCTAAGATGTTCCTACACATCTCAAGGCTATGAGCCACCACTTAATGGCAATGTCTCTTTACAACAAAAGAAAATTTAAAATGTCCTTAATGATGCTACAAATGGCCTACAAAACCACTCATGGGGTTACCAAGCCTGCTTAGCCTAGGCCTTAATCACAACCTCCAATAAAATATGTCCCACGAAATACTTTATTTTTTTCACAATTTTCAAAAACTACAACACATTTATAATTTTTATATTTTTGTAAGTCTAAGAGAATTCAACCCGTACTATCTAGAAAAAGTCATCTTCAAATCTAATTGACTATCACTATAAATTTGAATATCAAATAAAGTACTCATTAGGAGAGATACTTTACCTCATATATCACTTTCAAGGTGACCTTCCATGAAACTTTAAAAGTAACCATGCTATCCAAGTTGATCAACTCCTTGCGTGATTGCCCAAAATAATCTTATCTAGTTACAAGATGACCTTTGGTCCGTGCGAACTCCATGCTACCAAAAAACTAATAAATGCCACATAATATGAATAATTTCGATATGTGATATAAATTCACGTGAAAAATTCTAATTCTTTGTTCTTCCAAACCCCACTTCAATTTCATTGCCTGTTATTGTTTGATGCCCAGATTCGTCCATGGGTCGACAGGAAACTGCCACCTTCATGCTAAATAATCTTTCAACATGTGTCAAGTCGAAGTCGAGCTGAAGCTGAGCTGTTCCGTTTCAGATAGAGCTTTTGGAATTGTTTTGGATGCAAGGCACGGCAGCTTTCTCAATCTGATTTAATTGCCCCGTATGGTTTGATGCCCCGTCCATGGGGCGATTGAAAACTGCCACCTTCATGCTAAATAATCTTTCAACATGTGTCAAGTTGATGTCGAGCTATGTCGAGCTATGTTCCAGCTTGGTGCTAGAGTATTTTTTTTGGTTTTTTCATCGGAATGTGATGACATAAATCTAAATGAAATCATAATTTTATGTTGTTTAAATTGCATTTTAAATATATAAATGAATTCAGCTTATTGAAAACCCTTGTGTAACATAGTACCAGATTATACAAACTTAATCACACAAATCTACAAATCCAACAATAATTTATCGCCAAATTCTCAAGCAATAAACGTAAAATATCCCAAGAAAAAACATAGAACTTTTAGAATACAACTATTGACCATACAAGTTTTCCCATGAAAAATACTTCAAACCAAAACCATTTACATTTTAATTGACTTTTAATAAACAAATAATAAGTAATATGTAAAATTACATGTTCTTAGTTTATATGTAAAAAGCACATACATTTCTGCCCTGCAAAAGCATATCAACTGTTAGGTTTTATTTGTTTTAATTTTGATTGTCGGTAAAATTAATGTTTTTTTATTTGGACAAAGATTAAACATGTTTAGATTTTCAGATATTCACACAAGCTAACATTTTTAGATTTCGAAAAGCTTAGATAATTCACCACATTTTTGTGGGCTTAGAAAATGGTTAGCAGCGTGTTCATGCTTAGGAAGGTGATGCCCCATTATCAAAGTTTGATAGGTATTCAGAGTCACTAGTTGAGATTGCTCGGATCACCCTTCTCAAATTTTGATTAGAAAAACTTAGATTTAACATTGACTTAATTTTCAAATTAAGATGTTGCTCGTGAGAATGGCATTTGTGACTTTGTTATTTGGGTATATATTATTTGTTGCTAAATAACACCCTTCCCAATACCTTGATAGATTTTTAATGTTCTTTCAAAATCTTTGATAGCTCTTGGAAACTTGTGAAATTTTAACAGTGTTGTGTAAGCTTGATCTTCATCCAATAAACCTTAAGTTAACTTTTGATAGTTTAGTGAATTGTGACACAATACTAAATGCATTTGTACACTTTTTTGTCGGTATAATCTTTATAATGAATTATGGTTTTATGTGCTTTGCATAAGTGGGTTATTTACATTTCAATTTTGTTTCCCACCATGCAAATATGATTTTTTTTTTCTCTTGACAACATGTGAATTCGAAAATTGAATCAATGTTGAATCTCATTTCTCTAATTATTAATTTTTATACAATAGTTATTTTATCAATGTGTCTTTGTGTTTCCATTTTCTATAGACTCGATTGTAAACACCCAAATTTGTCATCTTTTGTTGTTGTTGCCTTCATCAACTACAAAGACCCGCCATGTAATGTTGCCAAACCAAATTATGTGTCAATCCCCTTGTAACAAGAGGGGCTCGTAGGCAACTTCCACTTCGAATGGCATGGGGTTTAACAATACATAATTTATAGTGCATGACATTGCAAGAAAAAAAAGACATATGCAACATTTATTGTGAAGGCCTAATATTCATTACCATTTCCAAAGTTGATTCCTTGTGCAACCTCCACACCTCACCATCATTTTTCTTCAATTGTTATTCACGAATGTAGAACAATGTATGTGTCAAATTTAGATAGTAAGAGGAATCCTTCCTTAGCTTGAAACCTTTTCCCAAGATCTCTTCATATCCACATTAGCAAGTCCTATATTTTGCCTTCTTTATAATGCCATATGTGTTCCTATGTCTTTTGTCAGCTCATCTTATGTTAAATCTTCCTCTACCCATTTTTTTCGTTGGAGCGAAATCAGGACCAAAACTACTAAGATATCTATAGGGATTTCTATACAATAATATGTCAAGAATCAAAGACATCACCCCACTTTAGTACAAGTATTAGAAATTGGGCTTTTTAGAAGTAGGTATTGATATGGTTGGCCCACTCCATTCCATGTAGTCTGTAATGCACATGACGACGACTCTATTCTTTATTCAAGGGTGGCCACTCTAAGGGTAGGCACAACAAACCACTATTGTCAGCAGTAGGATTATAAGGAAGATGGGAGATGAGGAGCTCAATTTTCCATTGAAATACCTAAAGGTTTTCTCGATAAGCTCAAGTTATTCATTACAATGTTATAATTCAAGGTTTATGTGTTTGCCTCCAACAATGAATCATGTTCCCTCTCCTTTATTGATCACACAAATCTAATTAAAGTAATATAAAAAGAGGAATTAAATAAAGGAAGAGTCAGAGGTAGTTGTTTTTGGAAGTTGGTAATAATATTTAGCAAAACTCCCTCATATCCATCTACATAATTGATCTGGGATCATAACACCAATGAGGTAGGGTTTCATCATTGGCTCCATTGGAACCTACTTATATTTCCCACTATGGTTAGTGTTGACCTCTGTAAATACCCACTAATAGTAATTATTCAAGAATGCAAGAGGGAAAATACTAAAACACTTATGGTTTAAAAGAAGGAATCCAAGGACAGAGACAATGAAACCGTTAGGGTTTTGAAGGAGGAAGGAAAGAGTGAGAATATTGAAAAACAAGGGAAGGATCTAGTCAAAAGGTTTATGCAAAAGGATTTTAAGGATTATGACCTATTTAGTGAAAGGTTGTATCATATCACCTAGCCCAAGGTTTTTACAGAGTGAAGTATGAGGATGGGCATCAAGAGGATTTGGAGCTTCACACGCTGAGAGATATTTTACTCAAAGATGGTGATATAGTGAGGGAATCGAAGGGTAGGAAGCAAACAATGGAGAAGAAATAGGTTCGCGAGATGAACAATATGACAAAGCTCCAAAAGTGTCACTCGAGAAATCATCTAAAACTAATAATGGAAAGAATGATTGCCATGACCAAAGTGGTGAAAAGCATGCAAATCAAAAGGATATAATTGTAGATTATCTATTATCTTTTCCTCCACATGGATCTAAGATTTCATATGTAGCACATCCCACAAGGTTTTGGAAGAAGATTTGAGAGGGAACCTTTTGGTGAAATTCATAAGGTAAAATGCACTAAGTTTAACGGTGAAATTCATAAGGTAAAATGCACTAAGTTTAACACATGTTTGATCTAATTGTGAATGCACCATAACAATAAAATTTCACTTTTTGTTACCTATGTAGTTTTAAGGTTTTTGCAATCCATTTTTCTGAATTAGATATAGAACTAGGAACTAATATACCATTACATTTTTCCTTGCAAATCAAGTATTCTAAATTATTGCATTTTAATAAACAATTACTTTATGACTTAATATATAATGATAAATTAGTCATAAGATAATTTAAATTTTTTTTAGTTATCTCCTATTTTTATAAAAGAAATTTTTGGAAACATTAAACACAACAATTACCTTAGCATTAAACACAATTTATTGATGACATATTTGAAATATTTAAATATTTTTAGAACCCTGATGAACTTGATATTAATGGTATTTAAGTTTTATGAAATGAAGAAGCCTTCACATTGCAAAAAGGATTGATATGCCTAAGTAATAGGAACTTTGATCTTTAGCCCTTAGAAATTTCAAGTTGTTTTTTTAATATCTGCAAAAAACAATTTAAAATTTAAAAAAAAACTTTAAAAACCTTTTACTTCTAGAAATGTGTATTTGTTATTCTTTCTAAAGAAAGAATGTGCTTAAGAAAATTTAACCTATACTATGCTAAATTGGGTAGCTCAAACTTAATTGGTTTCTTCCATTCTTTGAACTATGCTAAATTGAGTAACTCAAAATTAATTGATTTCTTCCAGGTAACAACCAAGATCATCTTTTAGAGTTGCAACATCCATTTTAAACTAGTTTAAAGCAACTAGGACTAAAAAACCCATGACTTCATTATCAAGTTTAAAGCAACTAGGAATAAAGAACCCATGACTTCATTGTCATGGGGCTAGAGTGTTTTTTAACCACTTTTTCCATACTTTATTCATTAAAGTGGACCTTTCACTTGGTTTTATAAGTTCAAATATTCATAGGTTTGAAAAATGTTTATAAAGGTATGGATATATATTTCATATTTATAGATGATGACACTATTTTATATTTTTAAGATTAATAAAATCTTTTATTAAATAAATAAATCAAATTAATCATTCTTTAAACTTTTATTTACATTATGGAAATGAAAGTATTAAAGTTATTATAGCTTTTATAAGTCAAAAGGTCCTGAATAACAATTAAATGATAAACTTGGTAAAGTTATGTTGATAAGTCACTATGCATACCATGACACACTTGATGACCATTTCTCACAACATCTTTAAACAAGCATAATGAGGCAATACCAATTATTAATTCACTTGTAAATTAAAATCTTTAAAGGAAATGTTGAGTTGCAACTAAAACATATGCAAAGTGCATTAGTTTATTTGGTAGTTCCAAAAGATAGGTATACTTTTTTAGAAGAGTGCAATTTAGAAGGAAGTAAAGTGAAGAACAAGGTAGACAAGTAAGGTCTATAATTGTTGTGTTGTTCTCAAGCTGGCCATCTTTCAAATGCAATTTGTATTGATAATTATTTTGGTGACAACATGTGACAATAGTTGCAGTCAAGCCAACTACATATGCATCATTTGTTTTTATGAGGCTACGTAGGCTAATGTCAGGCACACATTGGCGCTAGTTGTAAACTTAAGTATGCTTTCAATATTGGTTCTTGCACCTAGCAATGTGCAATAGTCAACATATCCTATTTCATATGTACATTTTGCTATGATTAATGTGATGTGAAACACGTGTGCTAGGTTGAAGGAAGGGCATGAAATCGATTATCGAATTTTTTCCAGTGTTAACTATTATAGTGAGATGGTCATGGATGTCAATGAGATCAACATGTGCTAACTCTATTTTTGTGGTGAGATAATATTTTTGGAACAATCAAGTCCATATAGAGATAGAACATAACCTTCAAAGACACCATTGGACCTTTGTGTACAAATTTCAATAATAGAAGATGATTGGGCCACTTGTTTTGAGCTAAAAAGGCCAACAATTTATAGTTAGCTTGAAAGCATAATGTGAACATTGACAATAATAGTGTGTGGAAGTAAATGAATCACAAGTGTTGTAAGACGTTGATCCCATGGAAGGTTAGAATCAAACTGGTTAGGCAATTGTGCAAGTGCGAAGCCAATGGCATGGAAAGCAATATTATAGAAAGTTGTGCTTGGTATACCATGCTTAGCCATAGCTGGTGTTAGTACCTAAACCTACACGATTACAAAAATCTTGTCATTCTTGTGGCACCAAAAAAACACCGTTCCTACCAACGTCGGTTTTGTGGGCATGCTATCCTATGTGTTATTTTGTCAAATTTCTCATTATCTCACAAAAATTGTTATGCTCATGATCAAGTCAAATTTTCATAGTTTTTGTGGTCAAAATGTTTGATAAAAGGAATATTAAGATTGAATTAACTGGCCTAATCTCTAAGTCTAAGCACCAAGCACTAAGAGATGGCATCCAAAGTCTTTTTATATTTTCATATAACAAAAAATTAAGGGATTGCATCCAAAGTCTTTTTATATTTTCATATAACAAAAAATTAAGGATGACATCCAAAGTCTTTTTAAATTTTCATATAACAAAATATAACAAAAGTTATATTTCAATATTGGTTCTTGCACCTAGCAATGTGCAATAGTCAACATCTCCTATTTCATATGTACATTTTGCTATGATTAATGTGATGTGAAACACGTGTGCTAGGTTGAAGGAAGGGCATGAAATCGATTATCGAATTTTTTCCAGTGTTAACTATTATTGTGAGATGGTCATAGATGTCAATGAGATCAACATGTGCTAACTCTGTTTTTTGTGGTGAGATAAGATTTTTGGAACAATCAAGTCCATATAGAGATAGAACATAGCCTTCAAAGACCATCACATTAATCATAGCAAAATGTACATATGAAATAGGAGATGTTGACTATTGCACATTGCTAGGTGTAAGAACCAATATTGAAATATAACTTTTGTTATATGAAATAGGAGATGTTGACTATTGCACATTATCAAATTTCTCATTATCTCACAAAAATTGTTATGCTCATGATCAAGTCAAATTTTCATAGTTTTTGTGGCCAAAATGTTTGATAAAAAGAATATTAAGATTTTTGATCAACTGACCTAATCTCTAAGTCTAAACACCAAGCACTAAGAGATGGCATCCAAAGTCTTTTTATATTTTCATATAACAAAAAATTAAGGGATTGCATCCAAAGTCTTTTTATATTTTCATATAACAAAAAATTAAGGATGACATCCAAAGTCTTTTTAAATTTTCATATAACAAAAGTTATATTTCATATAACAAAAATTAAGAGATTGCATCCAAAGTCTTTTTAAATTTTCATAAAACAAAAGTTATATTTCATATAACGAAAATTAAGAGATTGCATCCAAAGTCTTTTTATATTTTCATAAAATTAAGGTAAGGGATAGCATCAAAATTGGACCTATTTATCAAGCCTGATTTCTAATTATGTGATCGAAGTTAAGGATGACATCCAAAGTCTTTTTAAATTTTCATATAACAAAAGTTATATTTCATATAACAAAAATTAAGGGATGGCATCCAAAGTTTTTTTATATTTTCATAAAATTAAGGTAAGGGATGGCATCAAAATTGGACCTATTTATCAAGCCCGATTTCTAATTATGTGATTGAGATTAAGGATGACATCCAAAGTCTTTTTAAATTTTCATATAACAGAAGTTATATTTCATATAACAAAAATTAAGGGATGGCATCCAATTTTTTTTTTATATTTTCATAAAATTAAGGTAAGGGATGGCATCAAATTTTTTTTATATTTTCATAAAATTAAGGTAAGGGATGGCATCAAAATATTTTCATAAAATTAAGGTAAGGGATGGCATCAAAATTGGGCCTATTTATCAAGCCCGATCTCTAATTATGTGATCGAGGGCTAGACTTAAATCGACCGAGAAGCAATCGACAGCACGTTTCAAGGCATCGCCAACACCCACATAAAACACTGAGCAAGGGAAGAGCCCCTGGCCCCATTATCTTTGGGCTACGCAGAAAAATAAAGAATGAAAGGACAGTATATATAAACAAGTGAATTGTGTTTATGCTTATAAATGTGGGATATTTTCCATTGCATAAATGAATAAAATTCACACAGAATACTCAAGCCCGAGTCCAGTTGTTAAGTATTGACCAAGCGTCTCCAAATATCGCAGTGGTATCAACCTTTAACTTTGAACTTGAAAGTTATTTAATAACTACAATGAGGTATACAGATCGCTGGTGTCATGCCCAGTTGTGCAAATGTCAAATATGTTTTGAGCTCACAAAGGTATTGCAATGAATGCATTGATCTGAGTTCCAGCTGTCCTTACAAATGTCTTCTTTTTGTTGAAAATTGATTGTGATCATTATATAAACAACAACAAAGTTATTTGTGAGGCAATGTACAGTTCCCTCAGAGATTTACTGGATTCACAAGAGCTGCATGTATTGTACATGAGCTTTGTGTCACAACTGCTTTGTGTGGGAGAGTGTCATTAAGCCATATATGTTGTTATTCACATGCATCCTATTCCAGGTTATCCAATGCTTCACGAGAAAGTTATTAAAGAAATTTTATGCCATATTGTGAGACATGGAGTTCAGTTGAACCGCAAAGCAATTTATTGAGGAATTGGGCATACCGTCTGAATGGATGCATGAGGCTTTGGCTATCCACTGCCAATACTGTGGGAACTCGACAAGAGCCCTGCGACACCTTCTCAAGAGTTTACAGTGGCAAAGCGCTCACTCTCTTTTCATGATCTCAGTTGTATCTTCTCTGTTTTATTCATCTCAACACTCGGAAGTTTGAAGACTTGCTAGTATCATGAAAGAGCACAAGTCAGAGATTGCTGATTGGGAATTAGGTGCTGGCATTTATATTGACTTTTATACCTTACGCAATGTGTTCCAAGATAATCAGTTGATGGAAAAATTGGATTCTCTGGAGAAGAAAAATGTTGCGTGCAAAAATTTCTATGTTCATCTCAATCAATCATTATACTTGTGGAGAACTATTGAACCATCGCCAGCAAGCATGAAAAAGCCTGACAAGTTTCAAGCAAGAATAAGGGGTCGAAATCTTTATCAAATTATTTTTAGAGGTGGAAGAAATCGATCCCAGTTTTCCAGGAAAATAAGTAGCATTATAATATTCCAATATTTGAGGATCAAGATCCACTTCTTTAGGCAGCTTTAAAGTATTCAAAGGACACAAATGGCAAAGCACCCAATGAGTTCACTCTAATTCTATTTTCTAGAAATTAGTTAATCAGTCCCAAGTAGGCACCTGGCAGCAAGGGACCTGCAGTCAAACCAACTCCAGATTTGAAGGCCATTGTTCGAGTGTACCAGCAATTCCTAGTTTTCTGCATCAAATCAGATATTAGTGTTTATTTTAATATATTTGTTCCAAATTGTTAGTAAGTGCTCCTGGGTTATTTTATTATTTATTTTCATCATTATCAATGTAAAGGGAGGTTTTTTTTTCAGGATCTTTTTGTGAGGAGTTGAGAGAATAGATTTTATCTTGGAACTGTAATGCTATTTGCCTACAAAATTTTGCACTCAAATGCAAAATACATTCTGATGGTTAGACCTTTATGATATCTTTGATTTTTCTGTATCTTGTTTGAATGCATGTAAAATGTATGCGAAGCACTGTTTCCTCTCTTTAACTGCCATATAACCATTTCAGCTATTGTCTCAGTGAATTATTTATTACCATACAACCTGTTTGAGTAGTTGCATTTCAAATATGCTTTTAGATTTAAAATGATATTTTGAGTCTGAAATTCATCTCGAGCTCTTCCTGTTCTATTATATTCTTTTTGTTTAATTTATTTGAGTGAATACCATTGAGTAAGTGAAAGGTTGTTGGCAATCTGATGTGTAATTGAACCAAGTTTCTTATCCCTAGACTTACCCATTAGCTCACTTTCAAACCAGACCAAACTTATATATAAAAACAAACCATTGCAACTAAGATGTGTTGGGCTTGGCTCTATAGCATTCTGGGGACAACTTCTAGCACTAACATCTTTTGGTGTTGTTGCCGGGGAACAGAGAAACGAAGATATACTTCCATGGGCTATACGACAAAAAACATATCCAGTTTTTTATGATGAACAAGAGCCGGTGACATGTTGACTGCATCATTCACCTGGAGGCTCCACTGTCGATTCCATTGGTTTCAAGATGAATGACTCAGCTGCCCATCCAGTTGTTGTATCACTCAAGATGGAGGATCCTGTTTTCCTTGAAGAATATATAAAATGGATATGTATGTTCAGAGAATCTGCATATTTTGAAAATTTGAAAGAATGGATTGGTACATTATCTGAAGATGAATATGATGAAATGGCTTGTTCAGCTTCATCTTTTGATTCAGAATTTTGCTAAAAATGTCAATTTTTTTGTTTAGAGTTACAACTCAAGTATCTTCAGTTTGGTATGAAATCATATGAAAGTTTGTCCGCCAAGAAAAAGTTCCAGGATTCTCTTTACCAGGATATTATTTTCAAAGATTCTTATGAGCAACAACATCAAGAAATTCTCCAAAAAGGCAAGGCGGAAGACACGTTTGACATTGTCTCGGATATTTCTTTTAGTGGTTGTTATAATGAAATTATTGTTCCATATTTTCATGAAGACACAAATGTAGAAAGAGAAGAACCTTCTCTCATCAGAGGAAAACATACAATTATGAAATCAGAGGATATGCTTAATCCGGTGGAAGTTCCATTTAAAGACAGTGGAAATAGTTTGCAGCCTTTTTCTATTTCATTTCCAGGCTTCAAGAATGAAGATATTAGCATTATTAATGGAGCAGATTCTTCACAAGAGCAGTCTGTTCGTTTGAAGCAGAAAAACCATAAATTTCGTGTCAGTGGAAATAGTTTGCAGCCTTTTTCTATTTCATTTCCAGGCTTCAAGATTGAAGATATTAGCATTATTAATGGAGCAGATTCTTCACAAGAGCAGTCTGTTCATTTGAAGCAGAAAAACCATAAATTTCTTGTCAATCCAGAGGTAACTTTCTATGGTCAAAATTCGACTTCCTTTGTTTTTTATGGTCATCTAAATGGAGGATTTCAACAATTTTAAGTTTCGGCCATTTTTTCACTCTGATTTTAAAAATCAAATTAATGGTGAAGTGTCGATTCTTTTTCAAACTTTCATTATGTCGAAGCATATACAAAGAGTTCAGCTAATTATCCAATTGCTTGAATGG
>SNQJ01S0029387.1:87812-109641 GCA_010110895.2 Picea sitchensis | reverse complement strand
ACGAAATCATAACAAAGGAGATATAAACCTTTGAAGTTTTAGTTGGTTTTTCAAAGGAATAGTAATTGTGCAATCCTTATATCTTTTGTTGTCAATATGTTTTGGTTTATGCAGATTTTTTAGGAAGCATTTATTTGTCGAGACAAATCCTTCATAAGAGGATCAACATTGCAAGTTTCTTCTACCCATTTTTTTCCTTTGTCATTTGCACTATACAGAAAATTATGGCGACCAAATAGTTAGAGGTGGCAGCATGAAGGCACAATGCGTGCATTGGTATGTGTTGTTGGCATGTCTATTCATAGCTTGAAGTTGTGAATGAGAGAAAAATTATGGATCAATGCAAGTACTCTAATTAACATGAAATGAAGCAAGGAATGTATTGTGTGTGCAACTCCAAGGAGTATAGCCAATTTTTAAGTTATTGCATGCAATCAAGAGGGTATGGGATTTTGCAATGATTCTAGACTTTGTGATTTTCCTTGCATTGTACTTATGACAAGAAAAGAGCAAAGCCTAAATGACTATAGGCTTATTTTTGCAAGTTTTGCATGCATACTTAACATAGGCTAGCTATCGTAAAGAGGCAAGAAACCAATGTATTAACAAAGACTAGTGTCTAAATGGAGCACAATAGACAACTTGTGTTATGTATGTTTGTGTAGTTAACATTAAAAAGGAGATGAAAGGAAAAGAGCATAGTGATCACTCTAGTAAGTATATGACACAATG
This sequence comes from Picea sitchensis, assembly GCA_010110895.2. Taxonomy (NCBI): domain Eukaryota; kingdom Viridiplantae; phylum Streptophyta; class Pinopsida; order Pinales; family Pinaceae; genus Picea; species Picea sitchensis. The sequence goes on along the minus strand of SNQJ01S0029387.1, from coordinate 108,909 downwards.
AAGAAAGTGGCACATCTCTATATATGGTTGACCAAAAGTGGTCTATCATTGTTCATGAATCTAATGTTGTTTGATTTGTGTGCAATACCATACTGTGTTTTTCCATGAATTTTCTAATATTTTGTTGATCCGAATTATGTTGAGAAAAAAATGAAGATAGAAATAACAAGTGAAATAATAAATATATTGTAAAGAGCACAGTAATATAGTGAAACCCAAACTCTATTAATAAATGAAATAATGAAAACATTGCAATATGAAAAGCAATATAAATTGGCCAAAATGATGGTAGTTTATCTCTAAAAAGAGATGTGTCAGCTACACTCATTCATAAAAATCCCATTACAAGAGGCTAAAACTATCTTTTAACATAAAGTCTAAAAACCTAAGAGGAAAAAACCCTAAGATATGAAACCATAACCCTAGGAGATGAGGTGGAAAAATGAATGTGGTCCCCAAGGAGCCTAGTTGATACATTAACTTCTTGAGGCCGCAAATTTCACTTATGACCTTTGTTTGGGGCATTTCTTGGACTGTTACAAAGCTTATTTTGAGCTCTATATTTTTAGCTAGCTTGGCAATCATAGATTTCCAAGCCATGTCAATTGACAAAATCACGTGGGAAATGCTCAAAAAATGCAATGAAAGTTCGAAACATGCAAAACTATTATAGAATTGCCAAGGTGTAGGACTATTTATGAGTTGGTGGTATATGTGGATGGCCATCTAGATCAGTCATCCCCCTTTAGCAAGTAATGGTCTCCATGCATCAAGTTCCTCTATCATATGGGCAATCTTATGTTGAATTTCGCTCCTGGTGAACCGCTTTCCCTAGTGAATAAGTTTCCCATGATCCAATCTAATGTATCCTACTAAATGCAGTCGGGGTTGAGTTTTGTAGGGTCCAAGTGCTCTTCCACCTCTAAGGTGTCCAATAGAGGTGGAAAATATGGTTGAAATAGCTCCACATTAAATACGGGATGTAAGCTAAAGAAAGGTGGAATAATTAATTCAAAATCATTCTCACCCATAACCTTGATGATGATGTAAGGCCCATATTGGAGTGTGTTAGTGCCAATTCTTGCAAGTGGGGTGTTTCTCCCCGATTTCAGGCCCTTGGTGTGAAATGCAAAGAAATGGGGTTTAAAAACCCATCAAATGCGTTTTATTCCAAGGTCACAGCCATGAGCGCAATGTGCAGCACACAGAAAATCCATTTCAGGTTAAATATGCAGGCGGGCGGCTCCAGTATTTAGCGACGAGGATCAATCGATGGAGCAGATTGACGATCAATGGTTAATTGCAGACACTGGAGTTGCACCGGGTTTAGCGCAAGAGATAGCGTGTATATCACCAAAATGATCAGGGCCATCCGAACCAGCAGGGATAGGTGGCAGCTAGTCGACATTTCGGGGATTTTGGAGCTCCCGATGAAAGAATCCCCGAAAGGATCGGGAACGTTAATATTAACTCAAATTTGTCCATTGATCGTGGATTAGTCGTTTCGGCATTTTAGCTACTGAGAGTCTGAAGGACAAGGGATCGGCTCCTTGCCATCCCCAAAATGCGAAATGCAATAGCCCCGGGAGCCTGGCCCGCGGTCATGGCCTAAGGTTCGGTGGAAAGGCGGGGCCTAAAGAAGAGGATAGGGGGGATTTTGGGATTTTTAAAGTCAAAGCGTCGATGTGATCTGAACCATCCATCCTTGGGACGCATGGCGCACGATCAAGTCTGGTTGCCATTTCGGCTACCGGGACTTTGAAATACAAGGGTCACTCCTCCACTGCATCTGGATTCGCCGAAACGCGAAATGCGAAAAGCGTCTCTGCTCGATAGGCGTGTTTTGGCACTTTGGCTATCGGGACTTTGAAAGAACAGGGGATCGCTCCTCCACTGCATCTGGAATCGTTGAAACCTGAAACACCAAAAGTGCCCAGGAGTTGGGCTCATGGTCTTGGCGCCTGGTCACAAAGGAATGAGAACTCTTAGTGGGAGAATTCCTGAAAGAATCTGGACCATTGATCATGGAGAAGTCTCAGCTGTCCATCAAGGATGACTCTCTACGCATGAAGCTAAGGAGCAGGAAGATCCGGGCGGCCATAATCTGCACGCCTAGATCTACAGTCAAGGTTGGATTCTGGAGCCCCCTCGCCATTCNTATGGTCAAGGTTGGATTCCAGACCCCCTTTGCCTATCTACCTTTAATAGGGGGGGGGTCCAAAATTGACAGCTTAAAGCGGTTCCCCCCTTGTCACATCTCCGATTTCCTCCACTATCCACCTTCCACCATGTGTCTTCCACTCAATGTCATCCTGGCACACCTTTTCCCTTTTGTCCCTCTCATCCTCCAAATCCTCCTCCTCCTCCTCCAGGCCCGTCGCCTTGCGGCTTCCTTGTCACTTTCCCATGACACTTCGCCTCGTCGTCCGGTGTCACAACTCTCGTCTCTCTATCCACATGGCCCCTCCTCATCTCATCATCCTCGCACCTCCTACCATGTGCCTCTCTCTCTCTCCCAGTCACCTCCACCTATATGGTCATCCCTAATCCTCCTCCACCTTACCTCTCTCACCCACCTGTACCCCGTGCTCCATGCCACTTCCACCTATGTCCTATCCATAACTCGTGGCATTTCTCATCTGGTGTCACAACACTAACTCATCCTCTTCACCAGGGTCTCATCCACATCCTCCATATGGGTCCCCTCATAGCAGTCCAACGAAGTAGCAGAAGCCAAAGGGAGACTACCATGTCCTGCAGATGCAGAGTTGACCAAGCCTTGCCTGATCCTGAGGAAGCAGTTATTGAGTCAGTTGAAGGTGGGTGAGACATTGTCTCCTTCCTTAAATAGAAGTTTAGAAAGGAGCGTGCACAGAGACAGACTATCAGTCTATCCTGACAAAGATCGCGTCTAACAGACGACTGCATGGGCAGTCTGCCCAACATCTGCACGCGCAGCCTGACAGAGAAGCTCTTCAATGTCAAGCATTGAACTCATGATGTGATCGCGCTTTCAACGCTTGAGTCAGTCCCAAGTATATGTAGGCAATTTTTCCATTTTTGTAAGCATCGATGGTAGAGCAAAGCTCTCGATTGTAAAGTTTTAATGGACATTCTAGTTCCATGGTTATGTATCTGTATGTGAAATTTCTTGTTTAATGATAGATAGCTTTCTCATCCCATCTAGTTTTCATCTCATACTGAGGGAGTTCATGATTGACTAATTCACATGAATCATTGTGACTGTGTTATGATAAAGGTTTTATTGTAGCACTGTTATATTCTCCAGTGTTTCTGCAATTTGAATGTAAGAAGTTTTTGTGTTCAAGTTTTCCTTCTATAGGCTATTAGGTGCTCGATGCCTACAGCAGCCCTTTGCATTTCCTCACAGAAGTATTCCTCCTATTCACCCTTACTACAACTTACTGTCTGAAGTTTAACTAAGACCTCACCTGCATGTGCATGTCTGGCCTAGTTTCAGAGTTAGAATGATATTGTTCTGAGTTTTCTTCCATTTGATCACCCTTTATAAACAAATCGTGACATAAACTGATGGGCATTGGACTATTCTCTTGCAGCAATCCAGGAGTGACTTTTGATGCCAACAGAGTGGTCTAAGCTTCCTATGAGGGCTTTTGAGATTCTCTTTCTACAAGTGCAACCATACCTTATCACCAACTTGAACATTTTGTGGAACTCTATGTCAATTGTGTCACTACTTGTACTTGGCATTGGCTTTCTACAAAATGTCATGAACTTGTTGTTAGAAGTGCTAAAAACATTCAATAAATTTGGTTTCTCTATCTACCTTGTTCTGTGCATGGGAGGACTCTTCCTATGTAGATGCAATAGGAATAGCTACGTCAACTGGGGACAATAATTTAAACCCCAAGCACACCCAAAAGGGGTCGTGGAAAATAAAATTATAAATGGATTTGTTATAGTCGTGTTGAACATAAGGAAGGATTTTAACCCATGGATGTGGATGCTCAGAATTGTACATTTTGAGGATATGCACAATCATCATGTTTCCTACCTCTATCTATCCATTGAATTGGGGATGCAAGGTAATTGATTTGGTCAACATGGTTTCCATCATTGATCACGGACTACACCATAAAATATTAAGAAATATACTATCCAGGTATCTAAAACAATGGTATGTAGAATCCTAAAATGAACTCAAACATGCTCCAAGAAGACCTTAGCGATGGCTTCCACCATGATACTCTTCTTATAGGGAACCAAAATTGACATCTTAGAGAATTGATCAACAACCACAAATACACAATATTAGCATGCTTGGTTGAGGGTAGGCTTGTCATACAATCCAAGGACATTGACTCCAAAGGCTTGTCTGGACTGGTAGAGGACTGTATAACCCCTACTTCTTGATAGTAGGTTTTGCGATGGTGTAAGTGGTGCAAGATTTAATATACATTCTAATGTCATGTTGAATCTTTTTCTAGTTGAATAACTTTTTTAGTATTGCCATTGTTTTCTCCATACCAAAGTGCCCTACCAACTTATTGTAACGCACCTCCCAAATCAACTTCTCTCACTCACTTAAAGGAATGCAATGATGGCTTGAATGGCATAAAATCTCATCCTAGAGGTGAAAGTTTGGAACCTATTTACCTATTCCCATTGTATAATATGTAGCAGTCAAGTCAAGACCATTATCATACAATTGGAGCCACCGAGAAGTCTTGTGCCCATAAGAATTAAGCATTGTGGTTAGTGCCACAATCAAAGGTTTCTTAGGGTAGTTCATAACTCGCTTTATTCTACCTTTCTTGTACTTGATCTTCAAGTTCAATTTTTGAATTCACATGGACCACTTCTAATGGTGGTGATTCCACAACTTTGCTTGAGTTTGCATTAATTGCAAGGGCTTATGATCAAATGGGATGACCATTTTATTTCCCAAAATATAATGCTTCCATTACCTACATGTTTTCACAATGGAGTACATCTCCTTGTCATAGGTGGGGTACCTGTGAACTGTGTTAGAGAGTGTATTATTGTGATAGTTGGGCCACTGGATCTCTATATTGAGTGAACAATCTAAAGCATTTGTCTCAATTTTGAACAATTTTTGTAGGTCTGTAGAATGAGGATTGTATCAAGCAAAGGCAGTGTTTAAGATCCTAGAATGCTTTCCATTGCGTCTTAGCTGAAACAAAATTGGCTTTGGCTCCACCCCTAGTCACTTTGATTATAATGAAAGTAGTCCATTAATTGAATATTCAACCTAAGAAGGAAAATGAGTTGAAATCTATATAGGATAACAATTGAAAAACAATGAATGAGATATGAGATAGATGAGATACAATGCCATGTGATGGTTTACTTATATGCATTGACTAGTCATGATAGTGAATGGTCATGTCCCTTAGTTAAGTTATGTAATATTATTATTATTATTATTATTATTATTATTATGACGTTATTTATATAATCTGTGTTCATTACATTGCCTCTCCCTTTAAGGATGTTTTGTCCTCAAAGAATTTATGAAAAGGGATACATCTTCATTCTAGCCTACAATGCCTTATCATAATTATTCATTTTGGAGGTTGAAGACACAAGACAGTATGAACTTTAAAATGTTGAGTAGAATGTTTGAATTGTGAAAGATTCCTACTATCCTAATTCAATCCTCTATGGAATTGTGCATTTATAGGGCTCCCAAGATGAACCTTTTGTCTTGTGATTTTGAAGATGACTTCTATTTTGATATTGAAGTGTACTATAATTAATATTCTTCGAAATATAGTTCAAATACTCTCTTTGTTTTGAGAAATATTGGTACACTAATTGGTTAAAGTATCGGTTCTTGTGATTAAGATGTTGATAAGGTGACTTTGTAACATGATCTTTCCTATCATACTCATATTATTTTCATGATTCACTTTTGGTATTATGTTTTCTTCATAGACTTGTGTCAATTTGTTGATCATTGAATTGTTATTAGTAGAGACACTTGGATATCCCAGGGTTTTCTATCCATTGTTTGTACTTCAATGTCTAAGGATATCTCTACTTCAATTGGATTTGCATCTTTCTAATTTGTGATGTTGATTGGATCTATATTGGTTCATGTTATCCCCTAACCTAGGGATCACTAAGGAGATCACGTCTCGAGGCCCACACATCCTAGACGTGGAGTACCGAGAGCCAGATGACTTAAGCATGGCCTTAGAGGGCGCCTCTTTTCTTAAGTGCAGTCCACTTATCACTAGCAGTAGTATCCATCACACCATCATGGTCCTGAAGTAGCGATGAGTCTTGGTCAATGAGGTACTGAGTTCGGGTATCATGGTATCTATCACTCTAATTTTTGAATCACTTGAATATGTTGTATTAAATCCTTCTTCATTTCATGACATTTTCTTGGAAATTATGCTCTTTGCCTCATTCATACCTGGAAGGGTGACATGGTGCCCTAGTAAGTTGATTTCCCTTTAGGATGGGTTGCTAGTGGGTGGATCTGTAAAACGTCATCACCCATTCCCTCCATACTTACCACTTTCCATCTTTATTCCTTTCATCTCCCCTATCCTTGTTTGGGCATTGGGACTGGCTACACTAGGAAGGGTTGTACCTTACCTCGTGGGAAGAAGGGGCTAAAGGGTCAGAGGGTAGAAGTGGTTGGAAAGAGTTAAAATCCAATGTTGAAACCTTCGAGATGCTTCACTGAGGGATCCTAGGGAAAGAAGTGAAAAGCTTCTCAGTAAGAAAAGGGGACCCATAAGATAACATAAACATTCAAGGTATTAGTTGATGGATAGGATATATCATCACGATTTGACCTATTATGACCATGGGAATGTAGCGGTATGACACTGCCACCTATATGGTCACCAATTCAGGGTAGTGGTTCTTGGTGGCATAGCCAAGAGAAAGGGGGTCTCATCATGAGCCAACCTTCTCATTTTCGTGAAATGTTTGTGGATAAGATTGTTACCTCTGGTCATCAAGCCAAGACAGTGGCCCTCAACTATTTCCTTGAAGCACAAGAGAAAAAGATCAAAAGAAATAAAGCTAAGAATAAAAGGAAATGAATGGTCTAGGAAACAATTGCATTAATGACAAGGTGCAACTCACCCTCAACAAAGGAACCCACAAGTAAGACTCTACATTTCCCTATTAATATGTGCACCTCATGCCCAAATATTTACCCCATGCCACCTCATACACTTACATGACTTGGACTAGATCTCACCTGGGAAACACCCCAAACTTAAGAGAGGTTAGCTCAGTAGGACACCCTGAGACCTTCTCCAAACCTAACTTGTCAAATTGCATAACATCTTTGAGAATCTGTGTGGGTAATGGGGGGTTTGATGCTCATGTTTCGGTAATTTAATTATTGGATGTGATTTACATGATATGATCCATGTGACTTATGAACCCCTTGAGGGCATACTTTTTGTTGAGGCAGGACCTTGCTTGGTGGACAGGTACACATGAGGGAATGATTAGCTCGGACCTTCATGGGGTATTAAAGCCCATAGATGGATGTTGAAACCCTAGCTAGGGGTAAGAAGAGATTGAAAAATTGCACCGGGATAAAGAAGGACGTTATCTTTGGAGGCACCCTGGAAGACCTAGACCCAAGGGATGTTTATTTTCCCACATGGACGTTATCCCTTGAGGGCCCTAAACATCACCATGATAGCCCTAGATTCATCCATAGCTAGGGTTTCATCTTGGATGGAATTTATTAGGCATTGGAACATATGGGTAGGGTTTCAGGCCTTTGGAGGTCCAACGTTTCACCTTCCCTGCCCGGTGTTCCATACTTGGGGCTCAACATCACCCTAGAGGGCATGACATCACCCCTGGAGTGATATTTAGATGCAAATTAATTTTATTTTGTCCATATTTAATTTGTGTAAAAAACTGGCCAAGTCAGGCCATTAATTATGAGCTTAAATTAATTTTAGGTTAAATTTTGTATAAATAAGCAGAAAGTGACATTCATTTTCATAATAACTTGTCCTTGGAGACAAGAGGTATGAAATTTATGCCCTATTAGGGTTATTGTCTAAAATTGTGAGGCGCCACTCTTGTTTAAGGCTCATTTTTTCAACTTGGATCAATTTTTAAAGTTTTATTGTGATCTTTCATGGTATTCGCATGATTATTCTTGGTGCAAGTAAGTGAAATCTGCATTTGTCATCTATTGAATGGTTTATTGTATGGTTTTATTTTCTCATACAATATTATGAAATTGCATGGTGTATTTAATGCTTGAAGTAAGAAACTTAAGTTGCTACTTTCTTACTTTTTATTTGCCAAGCTTTTCACTAAATTGATCTAGTAACTAGTGAAACCCTAGAGCCCTAAATTGCTAGCACTCTAAGGGTTTTGTACTTGGTTATTTTTGCATAAGTTTTACTCCATAAAAAGACTAAGGAGAGAAAGGCGCTAGGGCCTAGAATTGCCTACACCCTAGCATTTTGTCTCTTGAGGTCAAAGTCTAGGAGGACTTAAGTCACTTATTCTCCTATACTTTTTCCCTCTTAGACTTTTGTGCATCATCATTAATTTGCAGCCTTAGAAGGAGCAACCCACATTGACTCCATTTACCCCTAAAAGGCACTAGTCTTAAACCCTTGTTTCTTGACAAGAATCATCAAACTTCAAAATCAATCTCTCTACCTAATACCCTACTAACCTAAACTAACTTGATAACCTAGTCTAGGAATACTAACCATTAAGTTGTCTTTGTTATAATCACTGCTACAACCATCATTTTGCATCCTATCCAAACTTGTTTGACCACTTAAATCAATCCAAAAATTGTATACGGCAAGATACAATCAACCAAGAATAAAGTGTGCATCAAATTGCCTTTCTAAATACCTTTCTGAAGATTTTACTACTATTGTCATTACTTTATTTTTTTGTTGCTACAATTATCATTGGCAGCCTATTAGAGTTTATTTTCTAATTGACATATATCTAGAAATTATATGAGACAAGTGTTATCATTCTAGGACTTCACAATATCTTATTATATTGTCTATTCAAGTGCATTTTATGGATGTTATTACAACTGTCATTAATTAATTAATGTTGCTATATATTTATCACTTTCTTCATACATTGATTGGTAGCAGTCATCTCTATAAACTTGAAGTCTTGTTGAAGCATCCATCATCACTTGTTGTTGCCATAACTTTTTTTTTTGTATTGGTAAGGGGAAGGTACACTTTATTCTCCTTTTCTTCATCCAACAAGACTTAAGTGTGTTTTGAGTGACCTAGAGAGAGGGGTGGTTAGCCTTACCTTTTCCCTTTCCTCAAACCCCTTAGATCTTGGGATGTCTCCCTTGGAGTGGATTTATCCTTCTCCTAAAGAGAAAGAGGTACCTTATTGGGGTGACATTGATAGGACTACCTTTGTGTTACGTCAATCTAAGCCTACTTGCCTTTGGGATTTGGGAAAGTATAGATTGTGCGATAACATTTTTGGCACCGTTGTCGGGGAACATCGGGTCAATTTTCCTCGAACGACAATTTTTCGGTAAGCCTTTTTCTCAAATCCTTTCACTTTTCAAAGCTTACCTGGTGACTCCACTAATGATAAATCCAACCATGGCTTCTAAATGGGACCTAGGTAATTTTAAACGCTTGGATATGACTGAAATATCAGGGTACCCCCGAAAAATGCCTCTGAGGTATGAAAATTGGCTCCCTAGATTCACTGGTAATGATGGGGTTAGAGTCGAAGATAACATGGATAATTTTTGGGTTTTCTTTCAACTCCACCCTATCAGTGATGATGCCAAATATTTGGAAATGAAACTTTTCTCTACCCCTCTTCATGGAAATGCTAGGAAATGGTATGTTGATCTCCATGATGCTAGCATCACATCTATGGACTAGTTAGAAGAAACCTTTTCTCGAGAAATGGGGTATTAAATTAGAAGATATCCACATGCTAATAAAAAGACTCAAATACATGAAACAAATTACGAACGATATTGTCAAGGAATTCCATACCATGTTTGAGAATTTGCTACAACAAATTCCTAAAATCCATCGTCCTAAAGACAAGTACCTAATTTACCTTTATACCAATGCACTCTTAGTGTAATTAGGGTTAGAGTTCCTCCTCAGTGAAAAAGATCCAATAACAATCCAAGAATCTTATCACATGGCTATACAAATCGAGGAAAATATCTCCTTGTTCAAGGGAGAACACCTCTTTACTCCATAAATCAAAGTTGATGACCCCTTGATGACCCCAAATATACCCAAGATACTCTTATTCTGGTGAGATCAGTTTTCCTTGAGATCTTTGTTAGTAAATTCCAGGAAATAAGGGAACAATTCATCGACCAACAAGAGGTTTAGGAGAGGGATCCTAATGAAGGTTTCCAATCCCATAAGGAAGAGAAATAATTTACTCGTGCTTCTACCGAGGATAATGAAGACCTGGTTGAAGAGAAAGAGCTTGAAGATATCAAACCTGATGATGAAGTATTAATGTGTGCTCCTCCCTCTATTGAAGCCATCCGAGATCATATTCCTCCTGCACAAAAATAAGAGGATGAGGTTAGTCACTTTCCTTTTTAGGTTTTTGACGATACCCTATTCTATGATTCAAAAGGTGAAGAAGAAAGGGAATACTTGGAAAAGCTAGACCATCAGTATTATGAAGCTAACGATGTAGGGGAAAGTCATGAGGAAGAAGCACTGATGCTTTCTCTATCATTTGATGAATTCATCCAATTCTTTGACGCTCCTGCACAACAAGAAGTGAATACGGTAAGTTATTTCCCTTTCCAAGATTTTGAAGATGCTTTATTTTGTGATTTGGAAAGTGAAGAATGGTTAGAGGAGCCCTTGGATTTTTTAAGCCTTTCATGTTATGATAAAGGTAATGACATGGTTGATAATATTGATGAGTTCATACACATTGGGAAACGTAAATGGGATGTGATTGGGTATGATGGGGATCCCATTTACGACATTGAGGGTCATTTCCAAATGTTGCCTTTACAAATGTTTATTTTCTGATTGACATATATCTAGAAATTGTATGAGACAAGTGTTATCATTTCAAGACTTCACAATATCTTGTTATATTGTCTATTCAAGTGCATTTTCTAGATGTTATTACAGCTGTCATTAATTAATTATTTCTACTATATATTTATCACTTGCTTCATACATTTATTGGTAGTAGTCATCTCTATAAACTTGAAGTCTTGTTGAAGCATTAATCATCACTTGTTGCTGCCATAACTTGTGTTGTTGTATTGGTAAGGGGTAGGTACACTTTATTCACCTTTGCTTCATCCAACAAGACTTAAGTCTATTTTGAGTGACCTAGAGAGAGGGGTGGTTAGCCTTACCTTTTCCCTTTCCTCAAACCCCCTAGTTCTTGGGACCTCTCCCTTGGAGTGGATTTATCTTTCTCCTAAAGAGAAAGAGGTACCCTATTTGGGTGACAATGATATGACTACCTCAGTGTTACGTCAATCTAAGCCTACTTGCCTTCAGGCTTTGGGAAAGTATAGATTGCGCGATAACAATGCTTTTTTATATGGCTTAGAATTTTGTGTATAATGAATTCTATGATTCAACATGATTGGACATTGTTTATTTATTGACCAAAGATTCCTTGTTGGTAAGTTCTTCTCACTTTTCCTATTGCAAATTCTTATTATTCTTTAACTTCTTAATTTGTGTCAATAAGCCTTGATGGATCCCTTAGGCATGAAATTTCTTCATAATTTTTTTACTTTGATCCAAAATGGATCATTATATTATTTGTGATCTATCTCAAATATTTTAGAGTCAAACAATTGGAGGACTCGTTCCGGGGGTCATTTTAATGCCAAGTCCCAATTTGGAAAATTTAGGTTTTTGAAAACTTCGAGAGCCATTTGAGGCATCAAGCGACATTTTTGTGGCCAAAAATTTTCCATCATTATTGAGACCCTGTGACGCTATTCTACACGCCGATTACCTTTCCAGCGGTTAAAAATCACATCAATTGGGCTTCATTATGCAAAGTTATTCCTCTGTAAAATTGACCTATTATTGACCACCATGGTATGAGGGGATTCCATGTCGACCAGCATTTCTCATGCATATGGGGATATACATGAGGACTTTCAATAATATTCTAGAAGGTCCAGAACCTTATCATAATTAAGGGTTGGAAATTGAAACCTAACCATAGACAATAACTATCAAGCTATGTTAAATGTCGGGCGCTAGGAGGAGAAGGGGTTCCATTCCATGCTATAATATTTTGTTCCCCTTAACCAAGAGTAGAACAACTGGGAGTGGTAAAATTAGAGAGAATAATGAAGGGGGTTAATTTTCTATAACATCCTAACATACCACAAGCCTAAGGTAAATCCATAGAGAGTTCCCTTTCCTTTGTGCTTGCATTATTTCCATACCATAGAAAGGCGGAGTAACCTCACCTTCTATTTGGGTTTCTCTGTAGGGTTTGTCAGGAGAAAAGTCTTTGTTATTTTGTAGATGGTGTGTGCTTGTATTTTACTATTCTCTATTTTGCATTTTATCTATATCATGCATAAAGCCAAAATGAGTAACTAAAGATTTTGGAATCTAAGGAATTTAACCTTCATAGTGTATATTTAGGTTTTATTTATCAGATCTATTATGAAAAACTGTTCAGTAGGGATATCCATGATAGTTTCTAAATCATGTTAATTACATTAGAGTAAGTATTCTTGGGATATTTGTGGAAAGATGCAGGATCAATAGTTATAAGAGAAGAAAGTCATAGAACCCTAGCCATGGCCCGGTAATTACTGTTCATAACAACCAACGAGATCCGACAAAAGAGATATTTGTGGGGCTGAAGAGCAAGTCAATGTATCACAATGTCCCTCCCTCATGGTGGTTCTATCAAAGAAATCAGTTGTTGAGATTTGGATTACTATTCTCTATTTTCTGCATTTTATCTATATCATGCATAAGCAAAAAATCAGTAACTAAAGATTTTGGAATCTAAAGGAATTTAACCTTCATAGTGTATATTTCAGTTTTATTTATCAGATCTATTGTGACAAACTGTTCCAGCGGGATATCCATGATAGTTTACAAATCATATTGGTATTAGAGCAAGTATTCTTGGGATATTTGTGGAAAGTTGCAGGGATCCAGAAATAGTTATAAGAAGAAAGTCATAGAACCCTAGCCATGGCCGACGAGTCTGTTCATAACAACCCTTGAGATCCAGCAAAAGAGATATTTGTGGGGCTAGAAGAGCAAGTCAATGACATATATCACAATATGTCCCTCCTCATGGCGGTTCTATCAAGAAATATCGGATTGTTCGGAGAATTTGGAGGCGCAAACTCAAATATTATACCAGACGGAAAATTGAGAGATAATGAAGACCCATAAAAGGAGTTGCAGAAAGAACCTGAGAAAGAGAAACCAAGTTCCAATGTCATAAAACTTTCAAAATACCTATTCAATATGGAATATAAAGTGGATATAAATCCATACCAAGGTGAGATCGATGCATTAAAACTGAATCATTAGTTGCAGTAACTAGAATTTTATTTTAGCATTCACCATATAGATGAGGATCAGAAGATATCATTCACTAGAATGAAGTTAGAGAGCCATGCTTCAACCTGGTGGGAAAGTCACATGGATACACTTAGGTTGGAGGGTGATCCACCAATAACTAAGTGGGAGGATTTTAAAACACTCATTAAGTCACAGTTCTATCATATTCGGTATGTTGAGGACCAATGGATCTGTTGGCATTACTTCACGAAAAGGTAGGGGCAGAGTACCTTACAAGAGTACACCACTGAGTTCAGGAAGATGGTCATCATGCTAGTTATCTCCTAAGAACCTTGATGTAATCCTCGAGTGTTTGGGGGGTCTACATAGTCATCTATGAAATAAAGTGATTTTTTCAAGCCAAGGAGAATGGATGAGGCATGTGTACATGCATAGTATCTGAAAAAACATAGGCCACAGGAAAGGGTAGCTAAGTGGTCCAAGAAGAAAGAGAACCAAGAAGCTTTCAAGGAGGGAAAGAAGAAGTAGAAAGGGGGAAAGGATAAAGATATGACGACCACTACACATCGGTGCATGGATCCTAGCAATTGTTGCAATATTGATGGTAACACTAAGGAAAAGTGTTGGAAACTACATCCAGAGTTGAACCCGAAGAACCACAAGAATGAAGAAAACAAAAAGAATATTCTATCCACATATTCAAGAAACCATGTTGAAAGTAGCTTAGATGTGGATGAGAATATTTTCTACACATAAATGTAGAATAGGTGAATGTGATTAGACTTCATCACCAGGAAGAGAAGGAGATGACCAAAATCTTCCACATCAAGATTCAGGTCAAGAATACCAAGATAGATGCTTTTTTCGATTTTGGTTCACAAGCTAATCTCATAGCAGTGGATCTGGTCAGCAAGGTTGAATTGGAGGTCCACGCTCATACTATCCCATATCCATTGGGATGGGTAAACAAGGATGAAGAGATCAAGGTTACGAAATAGTGTAAGATTAAATTTGCTACAAGTGTTGATTTTATTGATGAAGTGGAATTGGACGTAGTACCCCTTGACATATGTGGAGTAGTGCTTGAAATCCCATACATGTATATGAGAGATGAAACCTTCATGTGAAGAGAAAACTAGTATCAACTAATCAAGGATGGGAAGACCTACATCATCAACGCACATAAATTCAAGTCAAAGATCTCACTGGTAAGTGATAACCAATCCAAGAAGTTGATTAGTTCCAGTAAGAAATATGTTTTACTTTTATTAAGAGAAAATAGATCTAATGTTGAGTCAATAAGAGTAAAGAAATCCCTGGAGTGTTCCAAGAGCCTAAAGGGATACCACCTAAGAGGGAAGTGGAGCACACAATCCAATTATTGTCAGACTCCCCCTTGTCAAATATTGGGTTGTATATACAATCCGTTCTGGAAGCAAACAAAGTAAAGAAGTAATTGCATCAGTTGTTGGAGCAGGGTGTGATTCAACCAAGTACATCACCTTGTGGATAACCCATCATAATTGTGTCCAAGAAGGATGGGACTTGGAGAATGTGTATCGATTACAGGGCATTGAACAAGATTGCACTGAAGAATTAGTACCCTCTGCCCAAAATCGATGATTTGTTGGAACAGCTGCAACATGGCAAGTACTTCACTAAGATGGATTTGAAACCAAGATATCAGCAGGCACGAGTCAAAAAAGAATATATCTGGAATATTGCCTTCAAGATAAGGCAAGGTTTGTATGAGTGGTTGGTTATGCCATTCAATTTATGCAACGCACCAGCTACATTTATGAGACTAATGAATGGTGTTTTGCATCCTTTTCTAGATTCATTTGCTATTGTCTATTTGGATGATATATTGGTTTATAGTGCTACCTTGCGGGAGCACATCTCACACCTTATGTAGGTGTTAGAGACCCTGAAGAAGCACCAGCTGCTAGCCAATCTCAAGAAATGTGAGTTTTCTCACCAATCTTTGGTGTATCTAAGGTATGTGATTGGTGGAGGAAAGCTCAAGATAGATCCAACCAAAATGGACTCCATCATGAAATGGCAAGTTCCTCAAATTACACAGAAGTTAGGATCTTTGTTGGGGAAGCACAATACTTGCAAAATTTCATAGTTTCATTTTTAGCAGCAGTTGCACCACTTCATGCAATAACAACAGGTAATAAGATTTTGCAGTGGGGGAAGAATTAGTAGAAGGACTTTGATGAGATAAAAATAAATATCATTCCAGCACCAGTGCTCGCGCTACCAAACTTGCAAGATCCCTTTGAAGTTGAGACATATGCAAGATGGTATGTCATGGGAGTAGTCTTGATGCAGGGGGGAAGGCTTGTTTGCTATCATTATGAAGTATTTCATGGGCGGTCCTCAACTACCCTATCTATGAAAAGGAGCTCTATGCCTTGGTACAAGTTGTTAAAAATTTGAAGCACGATATGATGGGAAAGGATACCATCATCCACATAGATCACTAGATGCTCCAGTATTTACAGGCCCAGGGTAATTTACAACAAACCAGGCACTACAAATGGATGGGGTTCTCAAAAAAGTTTCATTTGGTTATAAAGTATAAGAAGGGTAGCACAAACATGTTGGTAGACATGCTTTCACGAACACACACATCCAATATTACAGTTGTGGGAACTCTAATGCACATGGAGCCTTTTACCCATGATGCATACAGAGAGGCATACATAGAAGATGAGGAATTCAAGGAGGTGTTTTAATAGCTACAGGGCCAAATTCATATAGAAGAAGGTGAAAACAAGGCTGACTATCATTTCCATAATGGTCTACTCTACAAGATCAACAAGATTTGTGTTCCTAAAGGTGAATGATTGCAACTTATCATAGAGGCTCACTCCTCAAAAGTTGCAGGACATTTTGGTGTTGGGAAGACAATTTCCAGCTTATAGAGGTATGTGTACTAGCCCAAATGCAAGAAGATGTAGCACGATATATTAGAGGATGTATACTTAGTTGTACCAACAATCCCAATAACACAAATAAAGGTCTATATCATCCCTTTCTGGCACCCACTAGACCTTGGGAAAACATTTCCATGGATTTTGTGGGTGATTTACCAACCATGCAGAAGGGACGTGACAATTTATTTGTGATAGTTGATAGGTTCAACAAAATGTGCATTCTCATGCCTTGTAAAAATACCATCAAGGGAAAAAAAGAAGCAAACTTGTCCTTTGAACAGGTGTGGTTGCACTTTGGGATACCAAGGAGTATCATCTCGGGCAGGGACACCAGATTTCTCAATGCCTTTTGGACTACATTGTGGGAGAATATGGACACTAAGCTCAATATGTCTACAACATTCCATCCACATATAGATGGGTAGACAAAAGTAATCAATAGGAATTTGATGCAAATTTTGAGGGGTTACAATCAGAAGCATCTGAAGACCTAGGATGCAAATATGATCTATATACACCACTCTTATAATAGAGTAGTCCACAATTCTACTGGTAAGTCCCCTTTTGAAACTTGTTTTGGGTATTTTCCTCCTTTTCCCTTGGATGTTGTTGATGGATAGCAAGGAGGAGTGAGAGAAGACACCATGGGAGAAGCATTAAAACCAGAGAATTTGGTCGAGAAAATTGGGCAAATCCATTTGCAAGTATAGTAGACGCTGAAGAAGTCACAAGAAAAGTACAAGGCTATACATGACCAACACATAATAGAGAGAACATTTAGAACGGGAGATAGAGTATGGTTACAACTGAATAAGGAAAGGCTACAAGGTTTTGGTAAGAATATCAAGGCATTGATGTATGGTCCTTTTGAGGTATAATAAAATGTGAGAGATAACGCCTACATACTAAATCTACCCCCATACATGTGCATTTACTCAATAGTGAATGTGGAGAATCTCAAACTCTATGAGCATTCCATGTTCGATAAGGAGGAGGAGAAGGTCCTACCTTCCATAGAGGACTTACACCATATGCTCAAGCAAAGTTGGCAAAGGACATAGTTTTGCAGAAGTAGTCCAGAACTACAACACAAGGGCAACATGACCCTTGGTAGATTGGATTGAAAGGACAACTTCTAGGTAAAGAAAAGTGGTACTCCAAGGAGAAGGTAGAGGAAAAATTTCCTCACCTCATTCAGTAACGTTTTTGGGGACCAAAATCCTCCCTAAATTGAGAGGTATGATCCATAATGGATCATTATATTATTTTTCATCTATCTCGATGCTTTCAAAGTGGGAAAAATTGGAGGAATCAACTTGCATGGTCATTTTAGTGGCAGATCCTAGTTTAGAAAATTGGGTTTTTAAACCTTCTGGAGCCATTTTGAGGCACCAAACAAAATTTTGGGGGTCTACACATCGAGACCTTTCGAACAGTCCAAACATTGCGTCAATTGGAGTTCATATGCAAAAGTTATGCCTCTCGCAAGTTGACATATCATGTTGACCACCATGGTACGAGAGGATGCCACGTTAGCCACTGTTACTCATGCATATGGGGCTATCCACATGAGGAATTTCAAGAAGATTATACAAGGTCCAACACCTTATCACAATTGACGGTTGAGGAAGTAAAAACCCTAACCCTAGACATCTATCGGGCTATGTTAAATATTGGGCCACTAAGAGGAGAAGGGGCTTCATTCTATGTTATTGTATTTTGTTCCATAGCAAAGAAAGAAAAACTGTGAGTGTGAAAAATAGAGATCATAACAGAGGGGATTCATTTTCTCTAGCATCCTAATAGGCCACATATCTCAGGTAGTTCCATAGAGAGTGCCCTCTCCTTTGTACTTGCATTATTTCCATACCAGAGAAAAGAGAGCAGATAAACCACACCTTCTAGATAGGTTTTATCCCGTAAGGGTTTCCCAAAGAAAATCTTTGTGTTATTTTGTGGATGGTGTGTGCTTGTATTTTATTGTTCTCTATTTTCTACATTTTATCTATTTCATGCATAAGCATAAAATCAGTAACTAAAGATTTTGGAATCTAAAGGAATTTAACCGTCATAGTGTAGATTCTTGTTTTATTTATCAGATATGTTGTGACGAACTGTTCCAGTGGAATATCCATGACAATTTATAGATCAAACTTGCCAAATTTACTTTTTAGATATCGATTCTCTATATTTTCATCTTTTAACTCCTTGATTTGTGCAAGTAGTTTTTTACTATGATCTTTTAGGTGAGAATTTTCTCCATCCTTATCAACAAGAACCTTGTCAAATTATTTTCAACGATCTTGCAATTTATGAAAAAGTTATGCCTCTCGCAAGTTGACATGTCGTGTTGACCACCATGGTACAAGATGATGCAACATCAACCATCGTTACTCATGCATATGGGGTTATCCACACGAGGAATTTCAATAAGATTCTAGAAGGTCCAAAATCTTATCACAATTGAGGGTTGAGGAAGTCAAAACCCTAACCCTAGACAACTATCAGGTTATGTTAAATACTGGGCCACTAGGAGGAGAATGGGCTCCATTCTATGTTATTGTATTTTGTTTCATAATAGAGCAGAAGAACTAGGAGTGAGAAAATTAGAGAGCATAACAGAGGGGGTTCATTTTCTCTAGCAACCTAATAGGCCACATATCTCAAGTAGTTCCATAGAGATTTCCATCTCCTTTGTACTTGCATTATTTTCATACTAGAGAAAAGAGAGCAGAGAAACCTCACCTTTGTTTGACAACACAGGTATTCCAACAAAGGATGAACACCTTCAATAACCACTCACATAACCAGATCAAATATCAACACATTGATGTTTTCACATGGTAAAACCCCTACAGGGAAACATCCACAGCCCCAACCAACGCGACCACGTGGAGAAGTTTATTAATGAAAAATAAAAAAAGATTACAGAGATATTTTACAAGAGAGTTTCTCACAATTGATATTCGGCAAATGAACCTCCATTCTCTTTAAATAGAGATCATGGACCAATCGGGTGTTAAGCCACGAATCAATGGCCATTAAGATCGAGGAGAGTATGAATCGTCAAATCACTCTATGTCGGGAACATATCGTGACCGTCGGATTTCCTAACTACAAATGCATACTAAAGAAACAAACTAAGAAACACACTTTTACCTAACGACACATTAGACCAAGTAGATCTTAACTAACTCCTAAGTGTCTAAATATCCTAACATCCCCCCTTAAGAACAAATTGGGATAGGATTGAAGGATTTACAATATTGACACAATAGGATAAGGAAGGAGGAATTAGAGCCTCTCCCCCCTTAATGACAACTTCCTAAACTCCTAACATAGATCAAAGTTTGGAAAACTTCACTTCTGTAAGAGATTTTGTGAAAATGTCTGCAACTTGATATTCTATAGGGAAAAAGAGCACTTCAATAACTTGATCATGAATGAGCATTATGATGAAGTGCATGTGTAGCTCGATGTTCTTGTTGCACTTATTTTGAACTGGGTCTTTGGTGAGCTTGATGGCACTCTGATTCTCACACCAAAGGCTGGTCGGATGTTGTTGCTCGAATCCAAACTCTAAAAGGATCTGTTGAAGCCACAAAGCTTCCTGACTTGCATTTACCGTTGCTCAGTACTCTACTTCTGTTGAATAAAGTGAAATAGAATATTGTTTCTTACAGGCCCAAGTGACAGGTCCTAAACCAAGGCTGAAAACATAACCTGCAGTAGACTTATGATCATCAGGGTCGCTGACCCAATCTGAATCAGTGAAACCAACCAATAAAGGTATCCCCCCTCAACTATAATGTATCCCGAACTGAAATGTACCATGGACATAGCAAAGTATCCTTTTAGCTGCTTTCCAATGGATTTCATGGGGTGTTTTCATATACCAGGCAAAAAGACAAACAACAAAGGAAAGATCAGGACGGGTATGAGTCAAGTATAAGAGGCTACCAACTAACTTATGGTACAGGGTGGCATCAAATTTAGGAGAAGTACAGGTGGCAGTAATATTGACTCCAAACTGGAAGCGAGAAGGGGTTGGTTTACAATCATCCATGTGAAAGTGATGAAGAAGGTCACAAGCATACTTAGACTGGGAAAGAAAAATTCCTTCATTGGTTTGCAAAACTTGGAGGCAAGGAAATAGTGCAAAAACCCTAAGTCTGTCATTTAAAATTTCTTCTTAAGGCTAGTTTTCACATGGTTTAAAAGTTTTGAGTCACTACCAGTAAGGATAAGGTCATCAACATAAAGGACAAGGATTATGAGATGGATTCCTACTTTCTTAGTATAGACATTAGGATCAGAATGGCATCTACAGAATCCAGTGTCAATAAGAAAGTTGTCCATTTTTGCATACCAAGCTCGGGGAGCTTGCTTAATACCATAAAGAGATTTCTTAAGGCGACAAACAAGGCTAGAGTCATTTTGGACATAGTCAGGAGGTTGTTCCATGTCGATTTCTTCTTGCAAATATCCATGCCAGAAGATGGATTTAACATAAATCTGATGGACCTCCCATTTATGTGAGGCAACAAGGGAAAGAACAAGGTGGATGGAATTCATTTTGGCTACAGGGGAAAAGGTTTCATTATAGTCAAT